>MU616900.1:0-24909 GCA_025201705.1 Dissophora ornata | reverse complement strand
GCCACACCTTGAGCGGCCATAGTGGCTGGGTTACGAGTGTCGTATATTCGCCAAGCGGTGATCAGATAGCCTCAGGTAGTCATGACAAGACAGTGCGGCTGTGGGGCGTTGAAACTGGTGATTGCCGTCACACATCGACTGGCCACAGTGACCGGGTTGCGAGTGTCGCGTATTCGCCAAGCGGTGAACAGATTGCCTCTGGCAGCGAGGACAAGACAGTGCGGCTGTGGGATGTTGAAACCGGAGATTGCCGCCACACCTTGGGCGGGCATGGCCACTGGGTTACAAGTGTCGTGTATTCACCAAGCGGAGGTCAGATTGCCTCTGGAAGTTATGACGGTACAGTGCGGCTGTGGGATGTTGAAACTGGAGATTGCCGCCACACCTTGAGGGGCCATAGGCACTGGGTTACAAGTGTCGTCTATTCCCCAAGCGGTGATCAGATTGCCTCCGGCAGTCTTGACAAGACAGTGCGGCTGTGGGACATTGTGTCGGGTCAATGTATGACTGTGACCCGAAATCACGCTGGTGTTGGCAGTATCGCCTGGAGAGTAACCTCCGGCATCAATGGTTTGGTAGTTGGTTGTGTTGATGGGACAATTATCTTGTTGGAGATCAGAGGAGAAGGGAATGAGTGTCACTTGTTCTTACATTGGCGATCTCCAATATATAAGCATTCTTTGGAGGAAACGTCTATTCAGGACGTGCGAGGACTTAGTTGTGTAAATAGGTAACTGTTAAAGCAGCGCGGGGTCGTATACGGACTGGATCCAATAGCGCATCTAGGAAGCTGAAATTATCCCAGCGGGAATGCCCTCTGTAGGATATAAGGAAATGAAGACGAAGATTCAGGCGCGATTACGGGAGTTATGCTTGAAGTTTGGACTTTTACATTTTTGCGTGTCAGTTGAACTATCGACTCGCCAGGGTCAAGGGAGGGACTCCCCCTATCTTTATCACCGTGCTTTGCTATACTGCATTTCTCAATACTTTCTTCAACATTTTCGATGTTCATTCCATGGCTTCCATCTTTTCTTTGTCTTTTCCAGCCTCCGCTTGGTGATCCACCACCTGGATATATTTGCCGCTGGAAATGATGCCAGAACGGTGTCAGTCTGAACATCTTAGGTGGCCTCCCTTCGGCTGTGGAACATCCGTCGTAAGGTATTGGGAGTGTCACTGAGAATGATTGGATAGGTGGGAAAGGACTTGAGACTGGCTGTTGGATGTTATGGTATATCCTCAGCGAACGAAAAGAAGGCAATTCGGTAGCTCCACGAACCCGATATTAAGAAAGTTTTTAGTTTATCGAATTTCACTGAACAGAACAGCAATAGAAGATAAGTGATCTGCAACCGCGCGCCTGTTCCTGCGATGCGAGGGCGTTCGTTTCCCACTACTTCAGGTATATGCTTACAGATAAAAAGTGGGTACGAGGTAAACCCCAGGACGTTTTAGTGTGGGCCACCGCGTGGACCGTTTGTTCTAATAAACGACGCTTCCCTTGGTCCACGCGAAATCTGGTGGATGAATGACGCTGTGACTGCAGCCCTATCAAACAAGTCCTTTCTTCTTACGGAACTGGCAGCAAAGGGTACTCGTCGGAGGTCCTAGTCAAGTCTACCTAGTGAGTGAGGATATGAATCTGTCCATTTCATATTCCCCTTTCTTTCTTCGTATTTTTTTCTTCCTGCCCCACATGGTAGTTCATGAAAGGTGATCATGCCTTTGAGTAATATCCGCAAATAATTCATGGGACTCGAGCTCCCAAAATGCTCCACGAATTAGGAGATAGTATTGAATGCAGGCTCCAAGGTTTTTTATTCTTTAGGCCTTGGAGCTGATATCGTCGTTGTTCGTACGAATGTTAAATGGGGCCTGCGCGTTACTGGAAAAATGCCCTCTGGTATAAATGAAAACATTGTCCTACTTTTTATCAATCAAGCCGGTGCCATGAAGCCGATTCCCAAAGTTCCGCCCACAAGCCCGTCAGAGCGGCAATGTCTAGTTGCATCGATGCGTGGGCACTCAGCATTCCATGCTGGCAGATTTCAATTAGGTGCCCCGGCAATTCATGTAAAAGGGAGCTGCATCTGTATTGCGACTGCCATCCTATATATATGTCGAACACGAAAGGCTGTAGTATCAGACTCCCCCTGTTTGATATCCTGGTCTTTTCTACATGTGTTTATTGCCATTTGTACAATGATGGAGTTGAGATTTTGCGTCCTATGGTCATCCAATTGTGAGTCTCTCCTTCTAGACCGTGTTGCGCATCGGGGACAGACCAAATTCGATTGACGTCCTATACGCCCTTTGCGGTGGAGATGTACAGAACTAGATCGAGAAATAATAATATCAAGCGCGTGGGGCGAACAGTAAGTACCGTGTTATAGTGAGATACACAGATCCAGGACTATCTCTCAGCTGACCCATGGCATGAGCCGCAAAGAGTGTTAATTTTGGATATTAAACTTGCCGTTGTTTCCACGAATGAACGTGTCGCCATATTTGTTCTTCAATTGTCCATTGACGTATTCTTCAGTCTGCTCCAGCGCAATGTTCATGTATCCATCCAAGCAGGCGAGGATTCCTAAATGAAAATGTGCACACGTACGCCGTTGTAGTGTTGTGGTTAGATAGTGTGGATAGAAGTTATACTGCAGTAACCGCCTGCAACTGTCACGGCCACGAAGCTTGAGCGCTGAACTCTAGTCGCAAGATGAGCGCCACTTTCTGATTTCAATGCCAAATGCAATGCCGTAGGTGGGTGCTCCCCTATTGAATAACGACTACATGTACCTCTGTAATCGACTCCCGAGTTGAGCTTGACGATGACTGGTCTGCCGAGCAAGAAGCTCGTAAAGTCCTGCGTGGGTTCCATTGGCAGTGATGTGTCTGTGTTTGTTGTCTGTGGAGAATGATTGCATGTCGTCAAAAGGATTCAAAGGAGAAGCCAGGGCGTAACAAGTGCGACAGGGAACGGTACATGTCACGTGGAGATCTTGAACGTTATCTCGGAGCTTTCGCCCTTCTGAGTCAAGTCTGGTTCTCTATTCCTCTCCTCCTCCCCAGACTCATTACACATTCGCCCCCAACAATGAAGTACAAATCCACCCGCGGCAAGGCTACCAACTACACCTTCGAGGAGGCTGTCCTCGCTGGCCTCTCCCCAGACGGCGGTCTCTTTATCCCCGAGTCGATCCCCCAGGCTCCCTCTGACTTTTTGACAAAGTGGGCCTCGCTCTCTTTCCAGGAGCTGGCTCTTGAGGTCCTCTCCCTCTACATCGACGAGACCGAGATCCCCAGGGAGGATCTTCAGGAGCTCGTTGACCGGTCCTACTCGACCTTCCGCCACAAGGACATCACACCTTTACACCAGGTCAAGGACGGTCTCTATATCCTCGAGCTGTTCCATGGCCCGACCTTTGCGTTCAAGGACGTTGCCCTGCAGTTTGTTGGCAACCTGTTTGAGTACTTTTTGAAACGCAAGAATGCTGGCATCGAGAACAGTGCGGACAGGCACAAGATCACCGTCGTCGGTGCCACCAGTGGCGACACTGGCAGGTATGTGTTTTTTCCCTGATCATTTTCTTTGACTCTTTTTTGTCATGTTCCCCCTCCCCTTTGGCAGCATAATGAATCGATCCAAATGTTCGATTGCGCTGTGACTAATAACCTTATTTGTTTACATTTTAATTCTCCTACCGGGTCCCAGTGCGGCAATCTACGGTCTCCGCAACAAGCAGGACCTCGAGGTCTTCATCCTCTTCCCCACAGGCAGAGTCAGCCCGATCCAGGAAGCCCAGATGACCACAGTCCTGGATAAGAATGTACACAATGTTTCCGTCAAGGGCACATTCGACGACTGCCAGGATATCGTCAAGGGCCTCTTTGCCAACAAGGACTTCATGAGCAAATACAACCTCGGAGCCGTCAACTCCATCAACTGGGCCCGCATTCTTGCCCAGACTGTCTATTACTTCCACTCATACTTCTCACTCCTCCGCTCGCTTAACATCACCCCTGGATCAGAGGAGGCCAAGAAGATTCATATCACTTACTCGGTCCCCACCGGTAACTTTGGAGATATCTTGGCGGGCTACTATGCTCACCAGATGGGTCTTCCCACTTCCAAGTTGCTGGTCGCCACCAACGCAAACGACATCCTCTACAGATTCTTCTGCTCTGGTGTTTGCGAAAAGAACGTGGGCGAGGACGGTGGCGTGCACGAGACACTCAGTCCTGCTATGGATATCGTTGTTAGCTCCAACTTTGAGCGTCTGCTGTTCTACTTGGCTCGTGACGCCGCTGTTGATGCCAGCGTACCAGAATCAGAAAAGGACGCCAAGGCGGGAGAGATTGTCAATGGTTGGATGGTCGATTTGAAGCAAAAGGGACGCTTTGACACTGGCGCTCAGGTCCTTGCCGAGGCCAAGAGAATCTTTGATGCCGGACATGTCTCTGATGAGGAGGTAAGGAATTTGAGGAATAAGTCGAACACTCTGTTTTCGCTTATGGGTCAGCAGCTGTTTACTAATACATCTGGTGTTTTTTATTGTTTTTGTTTGTCGCCGATTAGACTCTGGCTACTATCCGTGAATACAGCTTCCCTGAGGAGGCCTCGCAGGCCCCGTATGTGATGGATCCTCACACTGCTGTCGGTGTCACTGCCGCACACACTATTGAGCCCAAGACTGACTCGCACAACGTTGTCATTGCGCTTTCGACTGCCCACCCAGCCAAGTTCTCGGAAGCAGTTGAGAGGGCAGTAAAGGACCAGGAGGGCGTCCAGTTTGAAGAGTTCTTCAAGAAGGTATCGCCCAAGGAGTTTGATGGACTGATGACCGCCGAGCGTAGGGTCACGCTTATCCCAAGAGCCGAGGAGGCCCTGGTCATTGAGGTTATCGAGAAGGAGATTGGAAACTAGACTTAATCATAGATCTATCTATTACAATTCATTTATGTGAAGCCTGCACTGTATGAAAAATGCCTTCGCCACTGTCTCCGACAAATGTCACATTTAGTTGCGCGCCATTTTTTATTGTGTGCGGTGTGCTGAGACCTTCTGTTCTGGGCTTGTCCTGACAGTGATAGACCACAGCTTCTTTCATTGCCTTCCGCAGCCACTTTCAACCTAACCCAACCCAACAAATCACCCACACTCAATGACGCAGGCATTTCGCTGTGCAAGCTGAAAAGGCCAACCACCAGAAACAAGATGCCCTAGCACAGACAGTGCGTCCATTTTCTCCACAAGCCATGCGCGATATATTGCTGGTTCCTTGAATCTTTTCCAGTAAATGTACTTTCCAGTAGCTCATGTTACAAATCGCAGGTTCATCCTTCTGAACTGCCTTTACAAACGATCGCGTTCAATCCCATAGACGGACAATACCAGCTCGCAGTCATGTCCGATATTCCAACCGACAATTTATGGGGAGGACTGGGCGACATCCCGCTTCCTACCGAAAAGACGCGGATTGGAAGAGGAGGGGTTGGAGAAGTGTATCATTGGAACAAGGATGGTATCCAGATGGCCGTAAAGGGGATCCGCGTCCCCAACATGTATACCGCCGACATCACTCGAGAAGTGAATATTGTCTCCCAGCTTGCACACAAGCACATCATCCAATGCTACGGCGTTGCCATCACAGCCAAATACCGTGTGTATCATCACGGACTACTCTGAGGGCGGCAATCTCGAGAATGCCATCTCAAGATTAGATTGGGAGGACAAGGAGAGAATCGTGACAGAGGTAGCTCTCGGATCAGTATACCTGCATAGTCAAGGCTTTATCCACAGAGACATCAAGAGAGGCAATATCTTGTTGAATAAGAATGGCGAGACCAAGTTGTGGACTTCGGGTTGCCAAGGTCATGACGACGGCTAACTGTGTCTCTTCTTCCGTCCGAAAAGGGACTGCGGGGTTCATAGCGCCAGTCGATGAGAGCCAAACCCATATACTCTACCATGTCCGATGTCTATGCACTCGGTGTCGTAATGCATGAATTGGCACATGGGAACGTGACACCGCCGGGTTACATGGTATTCATGAAAAGATGTTTCAACGAGAATCCCGAAAGGAAGCCAACTGTAGAAGAGATTGTGAGTGCCTTCCATGGTTTCCATCTGGTCCACGACATGGATATTGAGGGCAGCCAGGTCAAGGCAGAGCAGGGCCTTCAGCCGACGAGGAGTACAAACTGGGACCCGGGCTCTACTTCGGGTCGGGAGATGGAGTTGATACCAATCGCGCTGAGGGCATAAAGAGAGTTTGGAGATCCACTAGCAAGGGATACACGAAAGCCCACCGACTTGGAGCTGGTGTCCTTTGCGATTACACCAAGTCTGTGAAATGGCTCCAGATAGTCGCTCACAAAGGCTTTACACCTGCGTAGATCGAGCTTGGTAAATTATATCTATATGGCGGAATGGGAGTACCGCAAGATTTCGGCAAAGCTTTGGATCAACTTCAAGCAGCAGCAAACCAAGGATGTGTTGAGGCGTCCACCATATTGGGGTGTGCGTACTTAAATGGAGTCGGCGTTACAGAAAACAACAAAGAGGCCATGCAATGGTTTCGTGATGCTGCTAAAAGAGGATGCGGAGTGGCGTAAACCTACATTGGGACAATGTATAAGGCAGGGACATGGAACAGGGTTATGTGGAATCCAAGAAGTTAATGTTAATGGCCCGAGTGCATACGTCTATCTAGGTGAAATGTACAAGTTAGGCCGCGGTGTTCCACAAAATATCCCGAGGCCGTAAAACAGTAGCTCAAAACAGCTGGAGGAGGATTCATGATAGCGCAGTTCAACAGAGATCTTGCGAAACACTTTTGCTTGTTGAATCATGCTCTAACGCTTTTTCACGGGGATTTTTGCCAATGTTGGAGGCCAATTTCTACATTCAACAAGCAAAAGTGTTTGGCAAGGTCTCTAATGTTGGTATTAACTTTGTGTGTGGGTGATGTGTCTCTTAAAACGCTCCTAGTGGCTGAAGAAAGCGACAGAACAAGGACATGAAGTTTCTCAAAAGCATTATTTAGCTGAGTCAACCTGACACGCATGCAAACCCCGTAGGACGGGGCATTCGCTTGGGAGGAGGGGATGTTGCTTCGCCCTCGAGGAGGCCAAGGTTAAATAGAAGGTCATCATAAGTATCGGTATTTTTTTTTTTCCAAAGCATTATCCCTCGCACTACACTAAAACTTCCTCACACTTCCTCACACTACACCAACACTTCCTCACACTTCCTCACACACAAAGGTACGCTTTACATATGCCTCGAGATCCACCTCTTCAAGACTAATTGACGCGACACACCCCTAATATGTATATCGTGTATTGGGTGGTGCATCTTGTTAGACCATGTCAGCTTTGCCCTTTCACCCAAACAGTATTCGCTCGATGGAGGATATCACAATGGGTGAAAAAATAGGGAATGGTGGTCAAGCAGAAGTCTTCAAGGCCAAGTACAAGCTCGATGATATAGTGGTCAAAATGTCTCTCACATCGGACCACGAGGACTGGAGACGAGAGCTGGAGCTCGCCAGGCAGGTACGCAACAAGCACATTGTTCAGTTCTACCATGTAGGACAGGACATTCTTGTGATGGAGTACTTAGAGAGTGGAAGCCTGTCAGACGCTATATTGAGGGGATCCATCGAAGACTGGGAGGTCAAGACACGGATCGCGAAGCAAGTCTCGTTGGGACTGACATATCTTCATAGCCAGAACATCCTTCACTGCGACATCAAGAGTGCCAATATTCTTCTTACCAAACATATGGATGCCAAGATATGTGACTTTGGGCGAGCGCGCATGGTTGGGCAGAGTGGCGGAGATGGCAGGTCTCCATGGATGGCGCCCGAGTTGTTCTTGGAACCGCCACAATACTCGTGCAAGTCCGATGTATATGCGCTCGGGATGGTTATGTGGGAGATGGCATCCGGGTGCATTCAGCCATACCAAGGACATTCGCAGGAAAGCATGATTCAATCCATTAAGAACGGCGTCACGGAGGATATCCCAAGCAAGACGCCCGAGGCCTATGCAGCCTACATTCGGGCGTGCTGGCATAGAAATCCTGAAGAAAGACCTGCCACGACGGAAATGTTCCGAGATATCGGCAATGTACAGGAGCAAGAAGAGAAGATGGATGAGAAGCCACAGTTCCCTTCAATGGACGCCAAGAAAAATGAGGCAAAATTGTACAGAGGCACCGGAGACTTGTACTACTATGGCGCTGGAGTGAGAAAGAACTATACTAAGGCTATGAAGTACTTCCTCAAAGCACACGATGCTGGAGAATCAGCTGCCACGTCCAATATCGGTGAGATGTACCACATGGGACTCGGCGTTGAACGGGACTACACTAAGGCGATGGAGTGGTATCTCAAGGCTAGCGATACAGGACACTCAACGGCCAAGTTCAATATCGGTGGGATGTATCTCAGTGGTAGTGGGGTTGTTCAAGACTATACCAAGGCGATGGAGTGGTATCTCGAGGCAAGCGACGCTGGACATTCGGGTGCCAAGGTCAATATCGGTGAGTTATACCGTAATGGTTATGGAACTGAACAGGATTACATCAAGGCGATGGAGTGGAATCTCAAGGCAAGCGATGCAGGAAGTTCTACCGCCAAGTTCAATATCGGTGAGATGTACCGTGATGGCCAGGGTGTTGAACAGAACTACGCCAAGGCCATGGAGTGGTATGTCAAGGCAAGCAACTCAGGAATAGCAGAGGCTGATCTTGAGATCGGTCGTATGTTCAACGAAGGTTGGGGTGTGGCCAAAGACCCATCGGAAGCTGTCAAATGGTATCTTCGTGCTGCTGAGAAAGAGGTTGCCCCAGCGTTCCGTCTGCTATCAGACGCGTATTCGGAGGGAGTTGCTGTCCCCAAGGACGATCACGAAGCAGAAAAGTGGGCCAGTAAAGCCGCCAAAGTAGCGTAGTCTTGGATGTAAACCTCGGGCGGCTTACACTTCCGCAAACAACTTGGTGCATCGAAAATTCACGGAAGCGGTGGGGTCATGCAAGAAGCTAGTCAACCATGTGGGGGAACCTGAAGTTTGAAGAACACATTGACCCATAGTCAGCGAATGAAGTCTCTTTACTCTCACTATCTCAACTTCCGCACCTCAGCTCATCGGGCCGTCGTTGTCAGCTCCAGTACCACAAGCTACACTAATGTTGATAGCTGTGAAGCCTTCACTGCCAGATGATACTGAGTCAGTCTCTATTCGTGTCAGATCAACAGCACCAGGAGTGCACAGGCGCTTCTTTTCCGCCAGCTCTATAACGACACGTCCCGGTGGGGCAAAATACGTTTAGGACTTTGCCAAGCTCGTCACCATAAAACAAGGGTTTTTGATATCGCTGACACAGACAGGTGTGTCAAGACGACGTTGAATGCGATGGACAATGTAAGGATGCTTCTGTGGAATATATGCTGGGCGTCCTTGGATCGTGATGGATACGAGAGCCGAAACAACAACAGGTAAAAGCCTTCCTCCATGCCGATTACAACACAATTGCCAGTGACGAAGGTATCTGGCAACCGGAGGTGGAATGCGATTTGATCCTACTCCTCCCAACTGAAGCAACAACAGCAACTGGATCAACGCTTTGCCAACTCCAGGGCTCCCCTAAGGGCCGAGTGATGCCAAGTAGGATGCCTCTCGATTTGTTGCATCAAGTCAAATTCGTCTTCGGCGGTTTTTAGTCCTACCATACTGTATCAAATTTCTCATGCAACCTTGTCATTCTGACGAGTGTTTTCGCTGGGAACAAACTTCCAACGAAGGAAAGGTATAAAATAAACAAATACGCACCTCTCTCACATTTTCCCGCAACACAACCTCACTCCCTCTCATCACTGCTCACTACTCATACACTCACCCCGATTACGTATGCTGCTATGCTGTAAACCATGAAAAAAAAACGACTCCGCAGACATGCCGCTCGAGATTCATACTCACGAACAACACTTCTTGACCTTTTGACAGTTATATTCCTACAAGATCCACCGGGACTCGCCTCATCCACGCTGACTGGTCTTCAACCCATCATATCCAGCCTCTGTCAAGCACGCCCAACACTTTGAACTGGGAGTATAGCTGCCATGGCCGAAATTGAAGCCATAGCATCCATCATCACCGCCTTGGTGACCAGCATCATCGCCAGTGCCGGTCGCGTCAAGTTCAACAACCGCATTTGCGAGCGTCTTGCGAGGAAATGTCAATGGTTAAAGGACCTCATAGATAGTGGCAACCTGGGCCCAATCTCAGGTCCTGCTTTGAAGGCACTCCAAGAACTCCTTTGCAGATGCGACGAGGACCTGAAGAAGTTTGCAGGCACCGGGTTCCTCATGCGTAGAATCAGGAGCGGCGGGATTCCCGAGATCTGTGATATGCACATGACTGAGCTGGATGACTGGGTGACTAGAGCTTTGGATCCAAGATTGAATGCCGTGGCAAGTCAGGCCGAGACCTTGTCTGCTGAGGACGAGGAGGATGAGCTTGATCAAGACGATGCCATGAGACACGATTTCTTGGTATCCCGCAACCAAGAGGACGCGGCGAATGTTTTCCTTTCCAAACCGACACCTGCTCGAGTTGTGGACCGGGCGATCGTGAACCGTGACTATCTCGGCGAAGAGAAGACGCAAGTCGGCATATTCCCATTTGGTACCATCTACCAAGGCACTTACAACGGGAAGCCCGTCTACATTCGAGAACTGGCCAGCGATCTTGTGGATGAGGCCGTTGAAAACATCAAGAAGAGTATCCAGATGGCGCAGTGCTTGTCGGACTGCGACAATATTGTGCGGATTTATGGCTTTTGCGGCGCTCGGATGATTGTGACAGACATGCCCGCCAATGGTCCCTTGAACGAGTATACGGGGAAATTGAGCTCTATTCAAAAGGTTATCATTGCTCGCCAGGTTGCCGATGCGCTACTCTTCGTGTACGACATCAAGGCTGGGGATAAACGCATCATCCACAGGGATATTCGAGCCGCCAACGTCTTGCTGACCGACAAGCTGACGCCTATACTTACCGGGTTCGAGGTGTGTAAAGGAGATAGAGAGATCACCCAATACCATCACTCTCAGGAAGAAGGTCTTAAAAGATGGCGGGCCCCTGAGACGGGGGGCGGCTTTGGAACCTCTCCAGAATCAGAAGTGTACTCGTTTGGCATCCTCATGTACGAGATCTCAACCAGCCAAGAACCCGAGGAAGGGGTGGATCTTGTAAAGATTGAAAGAAGCAGGATCTGTGAGGAATACAACGCCCTGATGAAGAAATGCCTCCAGCGACATAACAATGCTAGACCTACAATAGACAAGGTCGCAGAGGAGTTGTTTTCGATTGAGACTCGGTTTGGGTACGCCCGTCCATAAAGTGGGGAATGATGGAGTGTGTGTGTACAAGAACACATTGTGCCTGTTATGCGGCGTGCATATTTGTTTTGTTTGCGGAAAAATCCTTGCATCCTTGAATGGGACTTCGCCATCGCCATCGCCTTTTTTTTTTGAGGGGGGGGGGGAGGAGGAGGACAGTCTCGTCCCACATCTCCTTCTTTCTGGATGCACCCACCGCTGACACTTGTAAACTGAAGCATTCACAGTTCCTCACTCACATACACTCATACACGCCTCATTCTGCTGCCTTGAGCGTTTCGCCACACCCGAGTATTGTTCTCCTTCCTTGCGTATGTTTCTTTGAATTTCCTGTGGCTCCCATCACGAATTCTCAGTACGTTTATCTTAACAGCTTGTTCTACATAACGATCGCGCTCAACCCCATAGAAGGACTATACCTGCTCGCAACCATGTTCGATTCTCTAACCGACAGTTTCCCCGATTTATGGGGGGGGAGACTGGGCGACATCCCGCTTCCTACCGAAAAGACGTGGATTGGAAGAGGAGGGTTTAGCAAAGTATATCGTTGGGACAAGGATGGTATCCAGATATCTGTGTCACAGACAGGTATACCGAAGACGTTATTCAAGAAGTGAATATTGTCTCCCGACTTGCGTACAAGCACATCATCCAATGCTACGGCGTTGTCACCACGGCCAATACCGTGTTTATCGTCACAGACTACGCTGAGGGCGGCAATCTCAAGGATGCCATCTCAAGATTAGATTGGGAGGACAAGAAGAGAATCATTGTGGAGGTAGCACTCGGCTTAGACTACTTGCATAGCCAAGAAATCGTCCACGGAGATATCAAGACAGCCAACATCCTACTAACGGGACACGATGAAGTCAAGCTGTGCGGCTTTGGGAGTGCCATGTTCTTGGCCTCAGCCACCTGTACCTCTTCTTCCGTGCGAGTAGGAACTCTGAGATTCATGGCGCTAGAATCGATGAGAGCCAGCCCCTCATACTCTTTCATGTCCGATGTCTATGCACTCGGTGTCGTAATGCGGGAATTGGTACATGGGGACGAGACACCGCCGGGTTACATAGCGATCATGAATAGATGTCTTAACGAAGATCCCGAAAGGAGACCAACTGTAGAAAAAATTGTCCATCTGGCCCACGACATGGATATTGAGGGTAGCTAGGCCAAGAAATGGCAGGGGCCTTCAGTCGACGAGGAATACACTTGCATACACTATTAAAGCGACCCAAGCATTGGGGTTCTTGTACAAAATGATGGAGTATTTATTTTGTTGGAGGTAGTAATATGGTGACAGAAGAAAGAATATATGGTACAAAAAAAGAGTAGAGAGAGTGCCTGGGGTTTTTACTTTTAGGACGGTGGATGGATGTTTGTACAGGGAAAAAAAAATTGTGGTGTCGTTGCTGTTGATAGTCGTAGCTTTGTTCATTCAGTTTCAGTTGCGGAGCGCCTTCTTCTTGTCGGCAGGCGGAGAGGTGCACGCAAAGGCCTTGATGTTCATCAGCTGCTGTTCCTGGATCAGCTCTTGCCTCACGCTCCTCTTGTGCTTCTGTCGCTTCGCCTCGATCTTCTCGGGTTGGATATATGACTTCAGGGTCCCGAACGCAACCTTGATCAGCTTGTCGGCCTGGTGCATACTCATCGTCATCTGCTTCATGAAGCAGTACACCGCCGCGCCATTCCTGCACTTTAGGATCTCCTTTTCGTTCATCCACAGGATCGCCACCGCAATCCTGAAGACCACGATCATGCCCTCGACAAAGAAGACATCCCAGACGCGGAGGAGGGTCTCGACAGGGAGGCAGTCTGTGAACAGGGTCAGGAACCAGCTGAAGGTGATGGCTGTCAGATCGACATGCATCTCTTGGAAGTGGAGACTGAGGCGGGGCATGATCTCTTGGACGAGTTCCCTGAGGACTCGTTGGTCAGCCTGTGGGGAGAGGAGCTGTTGGGTAAAGTAATCTTCCGGGAGATGAACACCGAGCATGGCAGTGAGGATCCAGAATGCTTCCTCTTCAGTGTTGTTGGTGAGGAGTAGCGTGCCTGCGAGGAGGTTCATTCCCTGGCAGTACCCTACGCTAGGGTTATGACTGTGAACAAGGCAGGGGGGGCGATCAATAAAAAGATACATGGCATGGTCGGATCAATGACGAAAAAGCAAGATGTGAGGCGAAAGACGTACAGGCTGTAGGCGAGGAGGATGTTCTTGAGTTTCTCGATGCCTTGGCCGCCAGGCCCAAACAGCACGTTGGTTGGGAAGGTGCGGTGTAGATCCTAATCGATATAAGGTATTATCGTTAATTGACTAGATGCGAATGAACAGAGCTGGGTTTCTTTTGAACACTATGACGAAGTATAAAGACATACCATGTCGATGTCTCCCCAGCACTGGCATGTTTCTGGGTTCAGCAGAGTAAGCAAATCCTTGTAGTAGCCAGGCAGCCGCATGTCCAACGCGCCAGAAGCCTCCTGCCAGATCTTGTTTCTGCAAATAAGAAGAAGAAAAGTGAGTCGTTGAGTGTCAGGAAAGTGCTAGCAAAGAGCTACTACGACCCCCACATCAACAAAAATGGGCAGCTATGTCTTCTCAAACCTTACCGGTACATGACTGGAATGCCTCCACGAGCCAGATCTCGGAATTCCTCCCAATCTGACCCCTTTCCAATCGTTGCAATCCCAATAAGACACATACTGGTCCAGTACATAATATCTTCGTCATCCTGCTCCTGATCCTCCAATGACGACGACAGAATAAGATTTCCAAACAACAGCGGGGATCCCAGATTGGTGCTCGACATATTCGCGAGCGCAGCGCCTCCATTTGTCTCCCCGAGATGACCGCGTCTTCCCCTCCGTTTCTTCAGGAATGCATCCCATTTATCCTTTTGGGTCGTCTGCACAGAGTCGTGCAGGACCTTGATCTGAGAGAGCAAGGTCGTCACTGTTGCCGCGGAGGAGGTTGGAGGTGATAATGTTGAGGTGGGTCGCGTAGCTGTGGAGAGGATTGGTGATGTGACACTTGTAGAAGGCGAAGTCGTGGACGTTGTTGCAGTCCCAGTCACGAAGGCCCCTACTCCTCCAACAGGCGCGTGGCCGAAATAAAGTGAGCAGACCTGAGGTGGTGGAGATGAAGGTCGTTCGAATTCATCAGACGGCGTGATCATGTACTCGAACGTGCCGTTGTTTTTGTTGCTATTGCTGCTGTCGACGCTGCCGTTTCTGCCATGGGTTCTGAAACTAGTCGAGTCGATATCGTCGTAAGAATAGGCCTCGTTCAACTTCAATAAGCCCTGCTGCACAGCCATTGGCCGAGCATTCACCAAGAATCCATATCGATCCGTCAGTGGTTTGCAGCCAGTGTCACCCAGGTACGAAAACGTCGGTGACATGGACAACGGGGGCGAGCCGATATCCGAAAGTTCGACCACATTCTGTGTCGAAACTGTCGGCTGTGATTGATAGAAACTCAGCGACGACGAGAGTGGGAATGAACTTGCAAGACTGGGCGCCGAAGAGTGATTCCTAAACGACAGAGCCTTTGGTAACTCTGTAGGACTAAGCGCTCCTGAACGACGGTCGTTACTCGAAACCATCTCCAATCCCGCAGCGCTCTCCTGGTTATGGTCCAAGCCGTCCTCGTTGCCGTCCGCATGGTGATGATGACCAAGCATCTTCTCCTGCTCCAATGAAAGCGACTCCCGGATAGTCGGGAAGGAGCTCTGTGACGACTTTGACGGTTTGCTGTTCATAATCAATCCCAGCGTCCACCTTGCAATCATGGTCTGTGTCCGCCTGGCATACAACTTTGCTGGTGTAATTGCTCCAGTGTCGATCATGTTGGCAGCCATCGAGATAGCCCTGTAATGCAAGGGCGTAGGGTTGTACGAGTCTGGTCGCTGCAAATAGTCATGAATACGGTTGATGGGCGGTCGCGGAATATCCCTGGCCATGGTCATTGATGGATACTTTGGATGAGAGCCCAGGAACCCGATATCGGACATGGGTCGTGCCTGCACAGGGCTTCGCTTGACATGTTTCCGGCTCGTGGGCGAAATAATGCTAGTCCAGATATCCCGTTCCTTATTGCTGCTATCCTTGTTGTTACTGCTGTCCCTCTTCTCCGACAACAGTGTCAAGTCAGTCTGCTCGAAAGGCGGTGGGATACTGGCTTCGACGACTGCTGGCTTCTTGTCGTTCATAATACCATCTTGCCTAACGAAAAGTCCGCCGGGACTGGTGATTGATTTTTGTTCCGACTTTGGTTTGTTCCAAGACAGGACCCCTGAGGCGATAGCCCATTTCTCACGCAAGGTTTTCATCCCCAACGTTCCAGCAGAAAACGAGTCGGCGATAAAGGATGGGATTGGGCTTTGACTTTCGTGACTTGCACTTGGGCCTCCTGCTCCTCCTTGGACCTGACTTTGTTGTTGTCCTCCCGAGCCATGTGTCTGTTGCTTATGTTGTTGTCGTGCTTTGACCTCGTTCTTTGTAACTGCATCGATGGCGAAAGATCTGGATTTTGAAGAGTCAGGGTGTGCTTCTTGTTGTCGTTGTTTTTGTTGTTGTTTTTGTTGTTGCGATGATCGTTGTCGCGAGCTGATAGGGTAAGAGGCGGTGGAGACGTCACTTGGCGTGGGTGAGAATGGACGAGTGTGTTGAGACGTCGACGTGCGGCGTTTCGGTGTTAACGACGATAACGACGACGACGATGCTGCAGTCAACATCGTGGGCGAGGGAGGATTGCCAGACATGGTGTCCGTAGTCTTCATCGCTCCAGAGGGCCGTCTAGAAAGGCCAGGCTTTGTCAATTGAGTCGTGCTACAAGACAGGAGTGTAAGTGACCCAGAGCTCGACATGCCGTCGAAAGGTTCAGCCTCGAGGTCTTCCTCCTCTTCCCCCTCTCGACTCCCGTCAAGAATGATACTGCTACATTCGTCTTCCTCAAAGAGGTCACTCCTGAGACTATCCTCTTCACCTCCCATTTGCCTCCGCCCTCGACCCACAATCGCACCTCCTCGTCCTTCCACGAGGTGTTCGCTTGCTGTCGTTGTGGCCACGAGCTGGTCAAACAAAGAAAGCTGCTTCTCGTCCGTCGCCTCAGCCACGACTGCCAGGTTATTCTCAACTTCTGTAGGAGATACACCCGCATCCTCCAGCATCTCTGTGAGTCGTCTAATCTTGGCGTCATAGAGTTCCTTCATCGTCTGAAGTTCTGCCTCGCGCTGCCAAAGCCGCGTTGTCAAATCTCGCGCCAGTGAGAGCTGTGCAGGATGCTGAGAATGCAAGGTTTTGGAGGATATGCCTGCAACGACTCCTCCTAGTCTTATCCCCCCTGTTGATAAGGTCGTACCTGGAGAGGGACTGCGGTGTCTATGCTGGCTATGATGACGGTGTGAAGTTTTTGAGCCGAAAATCGGGGATCCTGGCGGGGAGAGGGAATAAGGGAGCGAGTTGGACGTTGGAGGCACGTGGGCCGAAGAGGAAGGAGAAGAGGATGTGGTTGGCTGCTGACGGTGTCGAGGCAAGGTGGGAATGAGGAGGGGAGGGTCCTTTGGGTTGGCGAGCGGGTGTTGGGACAGAAACGCCGAGTCGACAGACGACGTCTTGACCTCCTCCATCTGTCTCTTGTGCGCTCAAAGGTTAGGGTGGTCAGGGGATGCAGTTTTGCGAACAGGGTATGTCGTGCGAAGACGAGGGCACGCGATAGGGATTAGTGATAGGAAAGAAGGGGCGGCAGAAAGAGAAGGGCAGCAGGACAGAAAAAGTACTTGGAGGGAAATTTTGGAGTGAGAGAGGGAAGGAAAGACACGATGAGAGGCGAAAGGAGGGAGGGACTGCAAAGGAGCAAAGATGGAACGGGCAATGTTGCTGGCGAGGTGTGGAAAGAGTCGACCAAAGCAGCTATTTTCATCATTGGTGTGTTTTTGGATGCGTTAACGTTGAGGAAGGGGTGGAGCACAAGTTGGGGACACAACCAACAGACAGCGTCCAAAAGACATCGTGCAACCACTACATTACCTGTCCGCAGATGTCTCGGGTGAGTGATGTATGCTAGATGTAGGGGGCGAAGAGAGATGGTCAACACTGGCAAAAAAAAATGAGAAGGTGAAAGGTTGGGCGAAGAAGAGAGATGGCCAGAAAAGGGGGTTCAAATAGGACGCACCAGCGCACGCGGAAAAGGAGTGACACGGTGGATGTCAGCAATGGTCAACAGAGCGCGGCAGTACACGACCTGTATACACAAAATAAACATACAGAAAGGACGAACAAAGACATGTCGACAGCAGGAATACGACGGGAAAAAGGGAAGGAGGGAGGGACATGTACCCCACCTGCACCTCCCAGACCCTCCCTTTGTGTATACTTCCTCTCCCATTGCGCTTACTGCTTCTGCTCATTCTCTACATGCTGCATGTTGTTCATCCTGATCACACCTTGCAGGATGCAGAACACCACAGAACGCGACTAGACTAACTACTTTGAATCCTACAGGAAATGCCGCGCGTTTTTTTTTTTTTTCTTTTCACAAAAGAAAAATGCCGCGTAGGTCATCGCGTTCAATCCGCAGATGGAAATTCGCGCACAAAGATACGGGCTTACCACAGGCCAGATAAGTAATGAACTAAAAAAAACACCTCAACGTTTCTTCCCGGGCGAAGCGAGCAGGTGTGGACCCTCCCTCCCTCCCCAAGCAGACATATCGGAACCGCGCGAGGCAATTGACACCTGAACACACACACACTCCCCTATTCCGCCTTGAGCGGCAGGTTTCTTTTTTTCGCACTATTTATATTTCACGAAGAAATAGAACCTGAAGGGAGTGGCAGTAGACTATATCTCGAAACTGTGGGGCAGAGGATAGACAGAGGACGGGAATAGGGGAGAGGGGGGGGGGGGGCCGACGAATAGCCTTTTAATGTTGCGAACAACAATGGACGCGTGTCCAGTCTGAAAAATGCGATACCAAAGGTTCCCCCCTTTTTCATGGCGCACATGGCAGCATAATCATATCGTCGATACGCCTTGATAGGGGACATGCAAGCAGTCGTCATTGTTATTAGATATGTGTGATGTTACAAAGGAGTACGGGCGGTATGTGTAGCTCACTAGCCAAAAGAATTCAAAGAAAAATATATAAAAAAAAAAGGCGGCTAAAACTACATGAAGTATAGAGAGGGTATACCATGGGGCCGTCTTACTCGACCTTGGTTCCCCGGATCTGCAGCTTCAGCTTCTCAATCACAGACAGGTACAAGAACATCTGTCCCTCCTGCTTGACCACCATCTTGCGATGCTTGACCACCTCGTGTTGCAGTGCCTCGATCCTATCCGTGTACTTTGCGCTGATCGACTTTGCAGCCTCACTCTGGTCCTGGATCGTCTCGTCCATCGTCTGAATCTGGTCCTGCGTCAGCACCAGCTGATCAAGTAATTGCTGCTTCTCCTGCTCCAGCGTTGAGATCTGGTCCTCTAGTGCACGGGTCTGGGACTGCAAAGCCTGAAGAGCCTCAGCGTCTTGTTCCTGAGAGAGTCGTCTTTGCTGCAGTTCATCGCGAGTACGTCTAGAAACAGAGCCATTGGAGATTCTGCGTCCTTCTCTGGTGTCTTCTCGCAATTGAGAGTCCCTCTTCTGAAGTTGCTGTCTCAGCTGCTGCTCTTTGTCCTCAGCCGTCGCGAGATCCTCCTGTAGATGACCAACTTGGTCTTCAAGAGTCTTTCGCCCATTCTCCATCCTCGTCAGCTGGTCCTGCTGAGCATCGATCTCCGCATCACACTGACTCAACTGCTGGCGCAACTCGGCCAAGGCTCTGTCCTGGTACAGGCGCTCCTGTTTCAGCTCCCGGATCTTTTCCTGAAGCCGGGAATAAAAGTAATTAACGGACCCATCGATACTGCTGTTGTCGGTATCATTGTCAAAACGACTATTGACACGCTCATCCATATCCTCCGAGACCTGCATCGTCTCAATATCTGTCAACAATCGCTCAAGCAACAGTCTTTCCTGTTCGTGTCGCTGGTTCAGCTCGTGATTCCATTCTTGGTCCTTATCGCCCAACTGCTTGTTCAACTCTATGGCCTTCATCTGCTCTTCGTCTGCTTGCTGGTGCGCCTGCTGCAGGAGGTTCTCGAGTTTTGCACGGTCGCTCTCCAGCTCATGCACATCTTGTTCCAGATCCGCAACAATACTCTGAGCCTGCTGCTGCGCTAGCTTGAGCTCCTGTTCGAGCTCCTGGATACGATCGTCTTTTTCCAACAAGGTCGTCTCTTGGTCCTGGTTCTTGATCTGCAGCTGATGAATAGTGTTTGTGGCAGATGAAGACGTGGAGCTTGACTGGGACAACTGTAGCATCCGCTTGTCAAGCTCTTGCTCTAGCTGCTGGATCTTGGTCTCATTCATCTGGCTCGCTTCCTGATGAGACTCTAGCAAAATTTGGATCCGGCTCTCGAGCTGGCGGGTTGACTCTTTCTCTCCAGCTTGTTTGAGCTTCATTTCTCGAAGTTCAGTCTTGTATTGCCTGACCTCCTTATTGTGCTGCTCTTGTTCCCTGAGATGATCCTCCTGGGCCACAGCCTGTTGCTCCTGGAGTTGATCCTCAAGTGACTGTACAAGCATGTGAGCATCGTCCAACTCTCCCTGACGACGGTCCAATAACTCATCCCGCTCTTCCAACATACCGCGAAGGTCTTGTATCTCATCCTCCTTTTGCTCAACAGATTGGGCTAGCTCATTGACTTTGACCCGAACCCGATTCCGAGTCTCCTGCTCCTCAGCCTGGCGCTCTTGCTCCTGCTCGAGCTGCCTTTCCAGCTTTTGGACCTGAGTCTGGTATTCCTTGGCCTGACTCACTTGTTTAGAAAGAGCGACTCGAGACTTTTCCTCCTGACGACGCATTTGGTCCTCCAGTTCTTGAATGTGTCGGTTCAGAGAAGAGACGTCTGCATTGAGTTTCCGGATCTCGGCCTGGTTGGCTGTTCGTTGTCTCGCAGCTTCCTCCAGTAATTCCTTTTCTTTGCTCGATAAGCTTGCAGTCATGGTCGATTGAAGTTTCTCATGCATGTCTCGTTCTTCTGCCAGCTGACGATCCCATATCTCACGATCGTCAAGAGCCTTTTGACGAACTTGTCTCAACTCGACAGTGGTTGCGTCACCCAGCTCTAATAGCTCTTTCAATTGCCCCGACATTTCCTCTATCCGCGAGTCCTTTTCCTTATTGGTGGCCTGCTCTCGCTCTAGATCCTCCTTCATCCGTCGTTGCAGGTTCTGACTCTGCTCCAACAGGATTTTGGCCTCTTCCCATTGTGCCCTTTCCTCCAGCCATGCCTCTTCCTCTTCATCTATAGCATCATCATCATAGAAATCGTCTTGACCATGCAGGACTAACGCTCCGTCCTGACCCTCCAAAAGCAACTTTAGTTCCATAAGTCGTCGGTTATTCTCCTGGACAGTTTGGATCCGCTCATCCAATTGCGTCTCGTACTGTCTCACTCTGTCCGAAACCTCTTTCGAATGCTGCTCTTTAGATACCATGACGCCTGATTTTGAGGATTGTCCATCCTTTGAGAGATTACGGCTCATATCCAGAGATGCGTCTGGAGAAGGGGTTGGTGCAATGCCTCGGGGATTGGAAATAAAAATGGACCCTGATAAAATTCTGTGCAATTGTGACCTAGACGACGATCCTTTGCTTGAACTACCCTTGCTGCGATTACTCCTAT
This sequence comes from Dissophora ornata, assembly GCA_025201705.1. Classification (NCBI taxonomy): domain Eukaryota; kingdom Fungi; phylum Mortierellomycota; class Mortierellomycetes; order Mortierellales; family Mortierellaceae; genus Dissophora; species Dissophora ornata. The sequence continues at coordinate 3,769 of MU616900.1, read as the reverse complement.
TGGCTGCAGACGAGAACGTATCGTAATCCCTGTGTGTCGGAGAAGTTGTTGGTGAAGTTGATTCCCGGAAGGAAAGATGAGCACCAGAGCTATTCCTTTGAGACGATTTCCGGGACCCGACCTCTTTCCCGTGGTGGCTCCTTCGGACACTATCGCCCCCATCGTGCTGCGAACCCTTCTTGGAAGTGCTTCCAGACAAGTGCCCTGATGACATGTCCCTCTGGATATCCATTTGTCGTTGCCGAATCTTTTGGTCCATCATCCGACGAGTCTGAGACATGATGGATTGAGAATCGGTATTGGCTCGTGTGTCAAGCATTGATATCGTCGTGGTCACTGCAGTCTTTGGATTCTTGGACTTCCATACAATGACATCCTTGTTATCGGGGTAAGGGTATACGGCACGGAAGGATCCCTCCCGTCCACTGCTCGACTCTAGTTCGTCCTGAGACGCTACTGCTACCTCCTTATTCTTTGAGCGGTGGCTGCCGTTGCTGCGATGGGTGGTACTGGAGTTGAGACCTGATGAGTGTGATTTCGTGAGTGGTGGTGGTGGTGCACTCTGGCCATTACTGACCAAAGACGTATTTGCGGGTATCCTAAAATGCATCTGTGTCTGTGGTGAGGCTGATTCCTGTAGTCCTCCTCCTCCATGCCGCCGATCTTGGCCGCTGGGACCATCTCCTACCAACAATCACAACCAAAACGAAAGGCTTTCGTTAATGAGAATTTAAAAAACATCGTTCCAGATTGTTTTTCCTAGTCTCCTTTTTTGCACATTCATTATGGGTGTGGGGGCAGTACCTCTCATCTCGCTGCTCACGTTGGCCAGCGACTGGTATTGATGGCTGCTAGTTGCAATGACAGGGGATGGGATGGGGCCGTGGCCATTGATCTGGTGACCGAATGTCGTCGCTGTTGGTGTTGCGTCCTCTGGATTGAAGAGAGAGTCATTCTCTTCTCGGTCCCTGCGTTGCTGTTGCTGTTGTTGTTGCTCGGTAGACTTGCCCGATTGCGACCTGCTCAGTAGATGGGTGAGTCCTGCACGGGAGCCCCCTGAGAGCAACATTGTCCTTTTTTCTGACAAGTTGCTTTTCTGTAGAGGAATAATGATGCTGATTAAGAAGGAAGGAGCAGGGCGAGAGCGATCACCGACTTGCAAAGGCGAAAAAAAAAAAGGAGAATGTGTGAAGTGGAGAAGTGAGAGGGTGTGAAAAAAAAAATAAAAAAATAAAAATCAGCTGCACACTTCAATTGAAAAAAAAAAAGAAACGCGCCAGGGGCAAAATAAAAATATCCCCATTGTCAATTGTCCAATGGCACTTCAACTGAACTGACACAAATCCAATTGACAAAAACGTGCTGTATTTTTTGTTTTTAATTTGCATGTTTTGTTTGGCAATGCAAGAAGACAAGGTGTCCTCGGGTTACAGGATACTGTCCATCTTTGTGTAAACATTCAGCACTGCTGCTACGATTTCCATCTGCAAATCCTTCCCTGCCAGTTCTCCCTTGCTAGCATTCGATCCAAATGGGAATGTGCTGTAGTCATTCAGCAACTCATCCACCTTGGTATACGCGCGCTCCCGCATCTCATGGTTCAGATACATCAGCGCATTCTCTAGCACATTGGCCGCGTACGCCGCACACACCATCGCCACCGTCCTCAACTGCTGGTACGCGATCGGTGAGTTCTGTTCTGCCAGCGACGGTGATGATCCTGTCGAGCGCGAGATCAACGTAGTACATGTCCGCTTGATGACCTCCTCCTTGACTGCAGAGTCCGTCACCGGGTGTGTCGCCATGTCGAAAATCAAAAAGTTGCGCTTCTCTGTCCGCAAAATGCCCTTGTCCACCAATCCCTTTGCCAAACGCTCACGAACCTGCTTTAGTTGGAATCCAATTTTCATCACATTCCAGGTCTCGCCTAGGATATTTCATCAACGATCACATAATCAAAGTAGAAGAAGAGAGAGAGAAATCAATGATGTGAGCCAAGATGTGTATTGCGAGATCTGACGAGAACAAAAAAAAAGGGCGAGTGTCAGGACAAAAAAAAAACATCATATCCCTTACCACTCATAAGATCAATCCATTGGCCGACACTCATCCTCTCTTCTGTTGAGCCAATCATTTTCAAAGCCTCGTCGAGGAGGACCTCTCCTGTCAGCTTCTCGCTCACAACCTCGATGTACCGATCTGCGAGGGGGTATTTGCGTCTGTTGGGGTCCTTGACCATAGCGATTCGATTGCGGAAGGCAAGCTCCATCAGGATGCAGCCTCGCAGCGTATAAGAAATATTGTCGTTCCAGAATGAAAGATACCCCTAAAAAAAAAGGAAGGGTAAAAAAAATGTTCCTGTGTTAGATCGGTCATTCTTTTTTTTTTTTCTGCAAAGTTCCCACCCGCGGGGATATCGAGAAATGTAGAAAAGAAGATGAAAAAGACTGGACGATCAAACAAAAAAAAACATGAGCAAAAGATATAGTTTTTTTCTCTTTGTGTTTGTTACGCCTGAAGAATTAAAAAACTAAAAATAAAAAAAAAGGACGAGACTGTCCAACGAGAACATCGCCCACCTGCTCCGCCCTCCACCCGTGTGCTCTTTGCCGCAGATCATCTCCATCATTCTGGTTGAATCGCGTGCAAGTTTTGGCGATGACCTCAAGTTGTACACTGATAGTTCCCGTATCTCCCGCTCAATTGATATGAATAGTACTATTCATACCCTCCCTCTACATCGATTGGGGTGTGACAAAACAAAATGAAAAGAAAAAAGAGAGAAAGGCGTACCTGTTTGTCTTTGAGTCCCAGAAGCAGAATTTCCTCCATCATTGTCAATCTAGGTTGGGTCTTGTTCTCATCCTCCATTTGCAGATCCCGTGGGTCAGATGCGATTTTGTCTGTGCTAGTGCGGCGACTGCCTGCTGAGAGAGGTCCTGATGGAGATTGTGTCGATGGGCTGTCAGATGCGCCGCCAGCTCCGCGACGCCGTGAAAGTCCTCCGGTTGATGACATTGTTTAAGCGAGAAGAATGGGGGGGCGAGGAGGGGGAGAAAGGTGCAGGTGTCCAAGAACTTGAGGACGCTCTAAAGTAAGAGAATGAAAGAAAGGGGGATGATGTGATGAAGTCGAGGCCACTGTCGGTTCGAGGTAACCGAATTTGAGTCAACGAAAAGAGTATATGGGAGGGGGGCCAGTGCTGTGGGGCGATTTTTTGAGTTCCGCGACGTCATCTGGGCCAGCGAAAATTCAGGCCACTTAATTACACTCCAATGAGCACTTTCTAGTTTTGTCTTTCTGGACAATAACACCCAGCTTCATCCACAAGTCCCTCAACTCCCTGTTCGCAGTTTATTAACCCCCTCTTTTAATTAGCTTGAAATAGTAGAGGGATTTATTATAGGACATAACATCTGCAACATCCTTCGCGGACACCTGTCAGATCGATCAGAGGTACCCGCGCTACCTGCTAACCGGTGGACATGAAAGGGCGCCCTAATTTAAGAGCAACCTACCAGACCGGCCGGCATCAGATAAGAGCAATAGCAACAGCAGCAGCAACAGCAATAGCAGCAACAGCCCGCGAAAGGCGCAGCGCTCTCTCTCTTGGCCACAGCCGACCAATTCAACCGAATGTGTCAGTTGCAAATAACACCAAATTCATGGCGCTATATTCCTTACTATTTTCCAGGTCTAGGAAAATTGGTGGCGTCTTTTTTTTTTTTCATGCAAACTTGTGATATCGAATCACGAGAGTGTTTGCATT
>MU616899.1:0-33104 GCA_025201705.1 Dissophora ornata | reverse complement strand
CCCCCTCTCTTCCCCATTTCTTGTCCAGTCTTTTTTGTAGTTCCGTCGGATATAACTATGGTCTCGACCCCTTCGTCAATGGGCTCACACGGCTCACCTGATTCGTCTCCAACCATCGACTCTTCATATCACCATCACCAACAGCAGCTGCAACAGCAGGGGCAGACCAACTGCGACAGCCTTGAAAACCCGACGGAGAGTACTTGTTCTATAACTAGCACAATTGCCCTCACAGCCAATCCCACCAAAATCAACACCACAAAATCAACCACGATGAGAGCCTTTTCAAAAACAGAACCTTCGGCAGAACCTCTGGAGACAACAACACCAACAACCACATCGAACATGTGCCGCCTCCCCCGACGACGACAGAACGATAACAACGGTAACACCAACAGCAACAACAATGGTAGCAAACACAAGTCTAGGGAAAATCGAATCCGAGAGCAACTCGAGGCACTACGCATCCTGTACTCACGTTTGGATCTTATGGCCGTGGGAGCATGGCTCTTGGTGCCATCAATGATTGTCTACCATGCTTCGGCTCTCATGGCAGTTCAAGAACAATCGACGACGGTAACGGAAGGAAGTAACTACAGTGCTGGTCAAAGTGGTGTCTTGGAGTCCATCCGTCCCTGGGTCATGGCCATTGGAGTATTCACGCCCTTGGTGGCGTACAAGGCCCTTACCAGGCTTGAGCGGGCAAGAGCTGCACGCAAGGGACATGCTGCGGCGGCGGCATGCACAGGGTGTCCATATGCGAGGTTGAAGAATCGTCTGACAGCAAGGTTTCGTCAAACTGAGAGCCTGCCAAGTAGTACACAGGATGTTCTTGGCAGCAAGACAACAGAACCTTCTCAAGCCCGTGTTGGTCCTAAACCAAAGACATTGTTGCTGAGAAGTGTCGGTCTTTGGACAGTGTTGATAATTATGTCGACAAGGTTTGGGCTGAACCATTCAGTATCGTTCATGTCCTCGTCGCCGCCATCAATGTCAGTTGAGGGTAGTGGAGAGGGGTCGTACTGGGGTATTCACCCAATGGATGTCCCTGCCTCTGCGCCTAGCTTTATCCCTGAGTCATCATCGTCGGTAAATAGAGGCGAGGATTATCCGATGCTCGTCATGGACTGGACCGAGGAACAGCAGGATCAGCAGGAGGATATCCAGTACCCTGCTATTGGCCTTGAAGACGAGGAGGAGGACTTTGACGACGACGAAGCGAGCTGGTCCGAGATGACTCCCGAAACCGTGGAAGCAATGGTCCGGGCCGCGGAGAACGACGATGTCATGGACTCGGAATGGGTCATGCCTGAGCAACTCGACACCTATAGTGATGATGATGATGATAGCCTCAAGTATACTGCAGGTGAAGCCGCCGACATCGAGGAAGAGGATCCAGTATCGGCGCTTCGGGATTTCTGGGACGCGATAGAAGAAGCCGTGGTGGAGGAGGCTGAGAACATTGTGGCGGACCATGACGACCAGTTCTCATCGCCAACGTTACCCGACCCAACAACTCCCCAGCCCTTCCCAGAGGAAGATCCTCTCAACAATGACTGGCGTGACAGGAGCAACACCGACGACAACGAGGTTGAATTTGGTAGCGTTTTCGAATACATCCCCGGCTGGACAGAAGCGATGCTCTTTGCCGTCTCCATTTGTTTTGGCACCGCCGCACTCAGCATCCGCCTAGCCCGCCAACAGGTCTACGAACTCGCATCCAAGCTGCGAAATGAGCTGCACACTATCGACCCGAACGAAGAGACCAAGACGGTTGGATACCCTTGGGTCCGCATGCTGTTGGCAATCGCAGTTTCCGTCCTTACGACCTGCTGGATGCTTCACTCTCAGATCTGGGACCTGTCGATGCTCCTCTTTGCATATGTCGGCATCGTGCTTATGATCGCTACTTATGTCTGGATCCCCGAGGACATTGAGGACTTGAGTATCTATCCCGTCACTGATTCTGACGTTGTGCCAGAGGATGACGACGACAATCAATCCGGAGAGGCGTGCTATATCGCTATCGACGAGAAGAACTCCATATAATGACTGAATATTGGCTGGCTCCAACTACAGCATCTAATACAATATACATACGGGCTTTCATTTCACCCAATGCCTTCCAGTACAGTGCCATGTTTTCTCTTAGGAACCTGAAGTCTCTGTTGGGTCCACCTTTATTTATTTGTGGTGAATGCTTTATAGTGGGATATAATCAAGACACGCTGACACGCTTGCTTGGTCATGGGATGACATTGTTTGAAAGACAAAAACGATGGAATAATCCTGCAGACAAAAAATGTGTAAAGGATGTGTCATTAAGCGATAAAAAAAAAAGAGAGAAGGGAAGTGGTATATATACAGGTGTATGAGTGAAAAATGTTGTTGAATACCGAAGATGATTGGGAAAAAAAAAAAAAGTTTGGATGGAATGCAGGCAGGTTCGCAGAGGAGAATACTTTTACTCCACAACACCCAGCATCCAGAAAGGTGGGACACCTGTGCCAGGCAGGGAGCCTCCCAGCGAGTCCTCAAAGTCCTGCTCATCTCTCTCAAGGGCCTCAAAAATGTTGGCCTCCAGCCCGAGGTCGCCCCACTCTAAAACACCTTCGTTCGCAGGATTGTAGGGTCTCGACATATCGCTGCTCTTGCGTCTATCATTCACTACTGGCGTCTTGCCTTCAGTCGTCAACAGGACCCTCTTTGGGACATGGTCGTAATTCGTACGTGCTGTGTACAACAGCGCGTCCATCGTCGCCTTGCGCAATCCTGGCGATCGGTAATGGTCCTGACGGACATAGTTGCGTACAATGTCTCCGAGTCGGTAGCCGCGCTTAGATCGATGGCGCCACAGATCCGGAGCAGACGCCATACCAGAGTTGTCGACCATGCGCGTCAACAGTGTCCAGTATTGCAGGTTCAACGCCGAGTATCTCTCTGTCAACTCTGCAACAGACAACAGCAGCTCTCCGCCTTCCGTCACCAATGGCGGTGTCGATGAGGCCACCAATGGCTGTTGTTGCTGAGAAGAGTCGTCATTGATATACTCTTCGAGTGAGCCCTGGGTTGACTGCTTTCGCTGATATTCGTCTTCATCCTCGGGAGTGTCGCCTTGGTTCAGGCTTTCGTAGTTTGAAAGTACATCTGTGTCGGACATCACAGAGTCCTTCATCATTGCACCCAGATCCCGCGGTCGGCTAATGGACTGATCCAAACTCAAATCCAGGTCATCGTTCTCCTCGTCAATGTACATTCCCGCCAGCTCCTGCCCAGAGACATCGGCGGCTGCACCTCCTGGCTGCAAAAGACCCGCCATTGACTGTCTGGTCGCGTAAGCGTTCTCGAATGGCATCTTGATCTTTCCATCTTGAACAACCATAAACTGGCGACCAACTCTCATTCGGCATCTGTTGACAACTCTCAGGAAGAGGCGAACGTCGTCCGTGATCGCTGCCAGGGAAGCCACGTGTAGATCCATAAACGAAGAGCGGTGGTCGCCTTGCTTTGCGTACAGGATTCCTTCAGGCGAGTTGACCAAGTGCTCCAGCCATGTAGAAAACACGAGTGTGAGCTGAATGTACTCGTTTTGGGTCAAAACATGAATTCTATGGAGTATCCGGACAGCATCCAAGAACGCAGGCATCGTGTCGGCCTTCAAAAGATCCTTGGGGATTGTCAACAGTGGCCGCGAGTTCAGCACACCTTCCTTCTTGGGAATGACTCTTGGTAGGCGGTTCAGGGCAGGGAAAGAATAGCCGTGGTCCAGGAGATATCCTGTTTCTTCCGTTGTCGGGTGAACCGCGATATGCTGGTCATGCTCTTGAAGTAGAGTCGTTCGAACAATGTTGGCGGCCGCACGAGCAAACGTTTCATTGCCGGTAAAGTAATGGGCGAGCGTGAGCGTGGTGACCTCATCGTACAGGCCTTGCAGCGTGATGACCTTGGACGAGCCATCCTCGTTGACCGTGGCTGACGATGACTGGGGAATGACCGGCTTTCCTTGACCGTCAGCGGGGAAGATGATCAAGTCTTCAGCAGATGCCTTCTTCAAAAGATTAGCACGCCGGGACAAGACTCCGCAAGCCTTGGACTGAAGCTCATGCACCATGTTGGTGACGCCAAGCTCACCAATCCAATACTTTTGGCGGTTAGCCCTGAGTACGCTATCCTTGTAGACGAGGAGGTCGTTCGATCGGAATGTCTTGCGGGCAATCCTTTCGTCGATGCCATCGATCAGGTCCTGAATGGCAAGCAGACGATTGTAGGCACGAATGGCAGCCGACTGTCGGGTGTTTTCCTCCTGGGACCGCTTTCCAGAAAAAAGGCGGAAGACCCAGCCTACGGTCCTGAAATCAGCTTTGTCGGGCATAGCCTCACGCTCCTTAGGTTCCCAAGAGACGGATGGCTTGCTGATCTTGCCACGCTCCAGTGCGCCCAACCTCCACAACAGCTCCAACTGTAATGAGAGGTAATTTAGGCATTGGTGAGTGAAACCGACACAAATGCAATGATTGTACAAACAATGTCAAACATAACCACCATCAATACAAGCTGATATTAGCAAAAAAATAGATCTTGTTCTTCGTCTTATGCACTTTGTTTACCTTGGATCGACGGCCGTATCTCATATCCGGGTTGTAAACATCATCGGCATCGTTCCTGAAGATGATCTGTGGCTCCTCCTTGGAGTTTGGACGGGTGTCGACGCCCTTCAGAAGCTGTGAGTTGTCGACAAGTCTAGCCATGGGCACCACAAGGTATTTGACAGCGTCGCCGTATTCCTGAATGGCCTGCTTGATCTCACCCATGGCATTCTTGGTCAGGAATGAGTTTCCATCAAATGCAAAGATCCATCGGGCATCGACCTTTGTCTTGCCGTGCTGGATGGCGATATTTCGACCCCCATTCTATAAAGACATTGCCCAAGCAGCAGCAGATGGGCGTTAGTACGCGATGTCGCCGAAATTCTATTTTCAGCCCCGACCTGTCACTGTACCAATGCAATGTTTTACAATGCGTAAACAATGCAGAGCACTAAAGTCCAATATCCCCATTGAAACGATAACCCCCAGTCGGCGTAGTGTTATTTTTTTTTCGTGTAATCTCGGCAATGTCTCCTTTTCTTGTGCAACTATTCTTTGTGGCCCCCTCCGGAAGAAGAGACACATGCTCAAGTCATTCCCTGAAACTCCAGTACATGTACTCTTCCAGACCATGGATTCGAAATGGTGCATGTGGGCAGCTGTTTCGCACCAGTGTACGTCCCTGTTTTGTGGCAGTAATCAAGAGTGCACAGATGGACTTACGTTGTTCATGGCATATCTGTTCTTGTCGTGGTAGGTATAATCCAGTACCCTGAGCTTGGCTACCTTGGAAAACGTCGAGTAGTCGTCTGACGAGAAAAAGTCTGGCTCGGGAAAGTCCTCGAGCTTGAAATCCTGCTTCAAGTACTCGTTTTCGTCAAAGGGAATCCGAATGTACTCTTGGCGATGGTGGTCCAGCAACTGAATAATCGACGCCTCGGCATGCTGGTCCACGATACGGTTCAGCACCCACAGCTTGCGAGTCTTGTTGAACTCGGGTTCATGTTCCAAAATGAAGCGCACATTCGACAGGGTTTGACCAGGCCTGTGACGAGGAGGCAGATCATTACCAAGAATGCGGTAAAGCACAATAGACTCTGGGTCGATTACCTCACCACTCAGGCCTGAAAACTCTGTAGATCCCGAGTCGGCTTTGGATCCATGGCTATCGGGACGAACCAGCTTATCCTTCCTATCCTGTTGATCTGAAGCTCCTCCCATTGACTGCTCCTCGGAATCGGAGTTCTCGTCCGCATAGTTTTTCCACTGCGGGTTGTGCAGTTCAGCTGCCCGTTGCCGCTCGATTTCCTGCGCTTGTTGCAATGTCTTGTCCAGAGGATAGTCAAAGTCGTATCTGTACCTGTCATGGTTGCTGGAGTGGTGTGGAGCCTCGACAGAGTGGCGGCTTTTCCAAAGGGGCACAGAGGGTTGGAGGAAGATAAGGGAAAACAAAGCAATCAAGGCCAACAATATCCAGTAGCCCACAGCGCCCCTGGAAAAGAGTCGTTTCCGCACGGAGCGAAGCCGTGACGAGGTCGATGCTGAAGGATAATACACAAACTGTTTGTCGACAAGTGCTGAAGGCAAGTCGCTTTGCGTACTACTGTTGCTGAGCGTGCGGTGGTGCCTTGAGGGAGGAAAGTGAGGGCTGGGAGCACGCAGCTCGCTCCCGCCGGTACCGCTGCCTCGTACGCCATTGACGAGCGCCGCGGCTGTGGCTGCGACAGAAACGAAGCTAGAAGGGCGGGCTGAGGTACTTGAATTTGAGGAAGAGTAAAAATTGCTGCTGCTGAGCGAGTTGCCGTTGGGACTCGCTGAGTATGGGTGCATGTTCGGATTGGCGGGCTGGTTGCTCCTCCGGGAGTAAGGTGGTGGGTCCTGAGGAAGGACCATGCCCGGGAAGAGTGGAGGGGGCGAAGGCGAAGTCGATCTAGAAGACACCGCGGATGAGCGATAGAAATTTCTTTGGGTGGATGTCATTTATGACATGAACGATCAAGATGGCGATGTCGGCTGTGAAGAACCAAGAAAAGAAGGGAGCTGCAAAGAAGAAGAAGAAGAGGAGGAGGAGGAGGAGAGGAGGAGGAGGAACAGTTGGATGCCAAGAGTGCCTCGTGCTGTGTGTTTGCGTGTGTATGGCTGATCGCCAGCAGTGAGGGGTGAATGAAGAAAAGACAGACTGCAAGGTTAGTGTCCAGCAAGTGGAGTGCACGTTCCCGGGGAGAGTTGAATGATGAATGATGAAGAAAGGGGAATGAGGGAATCAACGAGGAACGAAATAAAAATAGGGATCACTGTGCGCACATCGTCCCGCTAAATATAAACACTGGTTCTACTGATTCTGTGCGCACAAACACACCAGTGCGCGGCTATACCGCTAGACAGTTGTGCAATCCCCATCCACATTCCCACATTCCATGACCATGTCCACGACGGTGCCTCTTGTTGCGGCATGCTGGTGCGACAGGAGCAAGAAGAAGGAATGGATAGTCTAGAAAACCAACACCCACGTACATACTCACACAGCCATTTACAGGAACGGCCGCAGTCCCCTGAGTGTGCTCGGCGTGTCAGATATCAAGTGGCAGTGATGAGATAAACAAAAAAGGGGCGGCGGGGGGGTGTTTGGCCTGGAACGAAGCGGAGTCTGGGAATGGGAATTGCGTGCACAGGGACAACGACGCAATGAAACCACGAGTCATCACACACAGACGGCGGGCTGTTTGCTCCCCTGCAGGCTGTTTCCTCATTTATCCCACTACGGGCTGTCTCCTCACTTACTCTCCTACAGGCTCGATTGGATCATGGACGTCGAGGCGAAATTAGGGCGGGTGGACTGTTGAAAGTTGGAGAGGCGCTGGGAGAGTGTGAGAGGGGGCTCTCTATCGGTCCGTCCTTGGAACACAACCGTGCTTGTTTATTGCGTCGTGTTGTAAGATGTGGATGGAATGTGGATGAGCCAAAGTAAACGGAGCAGATGTGGGTTGGGCAGAGCAAGAGTCCGAGGGGGGAGAGCGAATGTTTGGATGCAGTGGCGTATTTGATCGACAAGGGCTTTGTTTCTGGCGGTGGAGGACTGCAAACGAGGAGATGCGAGTTGACGACAAAAGGCAGAAGGAGGAGAGAAGAGAGAACAAAGTGGGGGAGAGTGTATGCGAGTGAAGAAAGGAGTGAGAAAGTGGCCATCCATCCTGTATCAGAACATGTCGGCACGTATTTGTATGTTTTTGCATCTGTTATCACTGAACACGTCGCTGGCCGTGGTCTCTGCTCGTTTCATGGACGGTTACAGAGACTCTTTCTCTTCAGCTCGTGGCTCTCCACCCCTTGATGTCTCTGTGCGACACCCTACCGCAAACGGATACGTGCGTTGTACTCCATCGACCTCAAGAGAGCATCCATCGTAATTGTAGTGTTTGCCACATATTCAAAACAAACGCCCACATGTTACATAAACCATGTCCCCCTTGTCTTGGTCCCTGCCTGGCAGGAAAACCAGACCATCGCCTTTCCGGGTGGTTATCTTACCGAGCACCGAGCAAAATGGGTCTTCAGCGGATTGCTGTTCAAAACAGCACAAACGCCCATCGACTGTTGTGCATATCTATTCACACACACACACACATGGCTATTTCTTCCGTAGCTTCTCGCGCCCATTTCTTTTCTCGACTGTTCGCCCGATGGCTGGATATGTGAGATGCGCCGTTTGTAATCGAATGGGTACTGTGAAAAAGATGGACAGCGCTTCTATCTAATAATAGTTCTGACCATATTCCTTTCTACTGTGTTTTCCCTTCGTTACTTTTTCTTTCATGCCAGACTGTTACCACGATAGTAGGAGGAACGAACCGCCGCGGACGCGATAAAGGAGGGTGCATATTTCTTCAATAGACGGAAAATAAGACAAGGAACAAAAGAGATAGAGAGGGAGATAGAGAGAAAGGGGTGCATGGCAGCCATCGAGATGTGGAGATGTGGACTGCAACGCGACATAGCGCCACAAAGGTTAGTACCTTCGCGGGTTATAAGCTGAACAGCCCAATAGACTATTATCATCCACAGCATCATCATAGCCACAGACATTCATGCCGCGACTCTATCGACGTGTGGGCTGGATATATTCATGCATCGCGAAATTTCAGTCCGCGACGAGGACCCATCGGCCCTGCTGGTCGCGAAGATGCTGTCACTGCCATCCATTACAAGTCTTGGGACGCTTGCCTATTGGTCCTGATACCATTCCTTCCTCCAGCATACATGTGTCCAACGCGACATGTGTCCATCACGACATGTGTCCAATACCCTGGCATTTTTGCGCGATTGAGGGCAAGGACAAGGAACCGGCTCTCACGGTTGGCCGTTTTTACGTCGCGATGTCCGTATGCTGGCATGTGTCATGCTTTGGGCATTAGACTCACTGTGACTAGTTGCACGTCCATTATTGAATTGCAATCATTCTTCTGCCAATGCTCAGGACAAGACCCCACCAAATCATTAGTCTATTACCTATCGCGTAGTACGCGTACACTGCCGGCATGAATGCAATAACCAAGCACATGCACTAGGGGTCCCGTCATTCCAGGGCTCTTATGTTTATTTCAAACCCTGTATTTAATTGCAATCTCTGTGTGTATATCCTGAGAAAAAAAATATGCAGGGATTGCAAAACAGTGAACAATGCGCTCTACAAGAACGAACTCTGTTGGTCTGGTGTTACTGACGCGCATCACCATCGTGAGAATTACTAATGGCCTGCCTTAGAGCGTGTGCCTGCTGCACCGGATGGCGTATCAAAAGTTCCATAAGGTGGGGGATCCCGAGAGCCCCCTCCGAGTCTTCCCTGACGAGCATTCAACAATCCTCCCTCCGCTGCTCGTGCTAAAGTCTGCGCCCGCACGTGCTCGGCCAGGGTCTCGTATTCATCCTGTCGCTCCTGTTGACGGCGCGCCGCTTCAATCTGCCGATCGACATGCTGAGCTTCCAATAGTGCTCTGACAAGCGAGGCCTCACCTTCTTCTTGCTCACGCAGATATTGTTGCTTGTCAAAACGGTGAAACAATATTGCGGCGCCTAACAAACTGACCAACTACGAATGAGGAAAGGAAGCACATGGAAAGAAAAGAGGTTTGTCAGTAAAAAAAAAGTAGGAGGCCGCATTTAACCTTGGTGGCAAAAGGCAGTTCACAGTGTCAACAATAAAAAAAATAAAGTGAAAAATAAAATAAGGTGGACAATGCGCAAGACGGCACTATTTTGGCTTGGCACCGATTTTCTTCACAAGTTATTACCTCAATACCTCCAAGAATGGCGCCAATAACCCCAATTGCTTGAAGACTGTCCTGGAAGGTGGTTTGAATGTTCTCGCGACACCCTGTCATGAAATGATGGTCGAGCGCACAGGTGACGGGCACGGCCCTGTCCAACACATGCTCAAATCCACAGCATTGGAACTAGTAACGACGACAATAAGCAAGCATTAGTAGGCTTGAAGTCAATAAGTTATGCTCTTTCGTCGCCAGACATGGACATTGGCGGGACCGCTACGCAGCCCACCGACTTACAAAGGACTCCAAATCCCGGATGACACGAGGGTCGGACTTGAAGACTCGATCCCAGGCCTTGTCTAGAACCTCGTTTCCTTGGTTCCGGTACACAAATGCGATGGCCCCGACCGTGATTTGGAGAGCAATGGCAATCAGCAGAATCAGGCCATGTGTCCAGAGAATCCAGCGTTTCTCATTCATTGCGCCATAGTATCCTAAGAAAGAGACCAACGAGATGGTAGCCCCCAGGACCAAGATCAAGTGTGGCAGCAGCGTAGAGGCGACAAAGACCGCACCCGGTGCAAAGTAAACAAACGTGCCTGCAAGCACCCCAGCGACATGATACAAAAGGATATGAAAAGCGCTGGTTAGCAACTTTGGCAACCAAGCATACAACATTGGGCGACAATTCTTCGACACGCATTGCCACCTACCCACGCAGAGCAGAATCATCCCCACAAGCTGTCGATATCCGATATTCATTAGTAAACATCGAGACGTTAAAGTGGTGTTCCTTCATTGCGCACATTCATACTCGCTGGGGCTTACTTCACGCTGCCTACTTACCAATGAGAGGAGATTCAACACAGCAATGGCATTTTGAATGGGGCCGTATGACCTCGCGGGTCGAAGAATAACGTACATGTTTGTCGCCTTCTTTTACTTTACTTCAATTGCGTTCGAACTATGCTTCAGCTTGCTATAAGAATTCGAATGATTATTCGTAAGTGTCTGTGAATGTAGGGAGACGAGAAAGCTTGGCATCCACCATCAACAAGTTTCAGGCGTTAGTGTAAAAATGCCCCGTGACAAATAATAAAAAATCAGCCTTTGATTTCTTACTTGCATCCAAGTGAGATGACTATCGGGATCCGCAGCTCGCTTCACGCTCTCCAACTGTCGACAGATAGTGGTCGACTAGGTCGCGGTCCTTCTTCAGCTGCATGGGTATCGAATTAACCTTCTTGGGATCCAAGTCTATACAGGTGATTTTGTACGTAAAGTTCTGGTCTCCGAATTTGATTCCATGGCAGTCCTCGCTGAATACGGGGATATCTGCTTTCGCACTGTTCGACCCCCAAAGAGTAAAAACCGCCCATTATATTTTTCTCCAGCAGTTAGCAAGTACTTCTTTCACGATGTGCATCAGATGATACAAAAATAACAGTAGTGTACATGGAGATTACCTTGCTACTTGTTGGTTGTCGGCCGCTCTACATCTATCTCCTTTAGTTTCTTCCGCACGTTCATCTCGTCGTATAGTAACAAGGATGGAGCAATCTTTCAACGTCATTGACAGGAGAAACTCGCGAATAAAGTGCAGCTTAAGTCTTGTAGGAACTGTGTCTGGATCGTCTAAATCGTCCTCCGGTCCAAATCCAAGGCTGGAGACATTATTACTCAAAAAAGCCTTGTGATCCTTGCTCATCATCTCGTCCATGTCTGTGCGATACAAAAACGTTTCTGCAGTGTTCAAAAACTCCTCAAACGTCGGCTGCTGAAGGGTGTTCGTAATAGGATCCACAAGTTGGACGTAGAAGCGGTGGATCGTGTGCACATCCAACGAGTCAAGTCCCTCCTGCAATCGAGCAAGCCTCTTGAGTAGCAATGACTGGGTCAAGATCTGAGCCAAGAGATCCATCAGCGGTAACTCTTGAGGCACCTCTGCATTATCCATTGCACGGTCACTTTTTTCTTTGTCTACGCTGCTGGTCCCAGAAAAGCACCGCAATATGGAGTCGGCTGAGATGGGCTGCTGTCTACCATCGATAAAGAGCCGCAAGTTGTTCTGGGGTGTCTTCACGAGCGAATTCAAGGCATTGCGGACTAAGAGTTCGTTGCCTGAGCACAGATCGACAGGGCAGAATTCACTCAGGGTTTCCTCTTGTCCAGATTTCATTTTGCTATGCTGATACATACAAAATCGGCACTTTCGTCGCTTGATATCGAGATCCTGTGGGATAAATGGCGACTGCGGAAGAAACCCCCACTTGGGCTGTAACATTGAAAAGTATTTCAGAACTGATTAACATGTCGCTTCCAGATGACTTTACGGATAACATGGCTTGCTCTCAATCAAAATCATCACCTTGATTTCCACCGCGACCGATGGCTGACCAGTACATGGCTTGATGAATTTTGTGTGATCCAGAGCCAAGAAACCCACTGTCTGCGAAAAATCGATGCCTTTTTTTAAACGATCCGCAGGTCGCGACAGCTCAATCCTCTCTGCCAGCTCCCTCATGAAGTCCGCGGGAAGTGAGACTGGTATCTAAGGATCAACGCAGCCAAAATCGTTCATTGAGCAAACACTTCTTTGGGAATACCATTGCTTGACATATCAAGCAATGGATGTGCGCCAGAGTGCAATGGGAGAAAACTCGATCTGCTCACCAATTGCTCGACGAACTCTTGTCCAAGAAGGAGGCCCATGACTTTGGAAACAAACATTGGCTCCTCGACCAGGTCTGCCTTCTTAGCCACGTTGCTGTTAATGGATATTCCTGACGTGTTCTTGTTCGACACTGGTGCCACGGTGGGTATTTGGCGATCAGTCTTTCGAAGACGAAGCAACGTGGTTGTCTAGTGTGGCGCGATAGGTAAGTCTTTTGTGTTTCAATTGTAGGTTGGCTGCGGAGAAATCTAGCTTAAAGACAGCGGTGAGCGTACAGAACGCCACATGCAAGCACACATTACAATGCAAGGCTCAGGGCCTGTATACTGGAGGACCAAGTTGGCGTTCCCTTCTGCTCTGTACTGCCAATGTTCCGCGCGATAGAGTTTGTCGAACGTGGCCATGGTGTCGGTTATCTTTTGGCCTTTTTGCCACGAATGACACTAGTTGTCTGATGGATCGATGAAGGATGAGGAAAGAAAAAGAATGCAATGGAACGAATGATGCATTGCGGGCGAAACTGAGTCAGTCGTAGTTTGGCTTCAGTCTTTATAGAAAGTCACCTCCGCTTTTTCAAAGGTCAAAAAGCCCGAAAGACATAAAGTCCAAAAAGATAAAAGGCACTTCGGCAGTTCGCAACTATTCTTCCGTAATCTTTGTCTCTTTTCGCTTTCGCCATTCGTGAATCAACAACACTCAACACCCCTCTCATCCCTCTCGCACTTCAGCCATGACTGTCCAGCCGCTTCACAACCCTACGCCACTGCTGCACTCCACCGACCTTACTCGCAAGACCCAGACGTATGGAAATTGTTTTCTAGGATTTGCTCTGCCCATCCCCCATGCCACCGCTTGCTGTTGCCAATTACAAAGAGCTACCCGGCATTAAATTGTCGTCCATCAATTGGATATCCCTATCTCTTTAGTAACGTCTGGCTCAAGCTTGAGAACCTGCAACCCAGTGGGTCCTTCAAAATTAGGTACAGTGTCAAAATTCAGATGTGGATTTTCGCACGGTAATATGTGTGACTTATTAACCCAGTAATTGCTGCGCTGCTTCCTCAGAGGGCTCGGGCACATGTGTCAAAAGGCTGTCCTCAAGTACGGTGCCGAAACTCACTTGATCTGCTCGTCTGGTGGTAATGCTGGTCTGGCCGTTGCCTACGCTGGACGGCAGCTTGAGGTCAAGGCCACTATCGTCGTCCCTCGGTCATGCAGCGAGTTCATGATGAAAAAGATCCGGGCTGAAGGAGCCGAAGTCATCGTGGAAGGAGAAGTATGTCTTGCTTCGCTTGGCATTATTTCATCTCGACAGTGGAGGCTGATGTAATTTATTTTTCATTATCCAGGCTTGGGATGAAGCGGATCTACTTGCGCGCTCCCTTGTTGCGAACGACCCAAATGCGTAAGTGTCCTTGACATTCCCAGTTGAGGCAATGGCCCACCCAATTGATCTAGTATAGGACAATCATTGCTTGTGGGGTATCTGACTGAACGCATTTTATTATGCCTATGGATTTGAGTAGAGCGTATATCCCACCATTTGACCATCCCGACATTTGGGAAGGAAACTCAACCATGGTGTCCGAACTCAAGGCCCAATTGGGTGGCGTCGTTCCTGATGCCATCGTCTGCTCAGTGGGAGGAGGTGGATTGATGAACGGTGTCATTCTTGGGTGTCAGGCCGCTGGCTGGGACAAAGGTATGTCATGGACTCATTACACGGTGCTGCTGATAGCTTATGCCAAGACAGACACCTAATTAGACTGCTTGTTTTTTTTAAGTGCCTGTTCTTGCGGTTGAGACACACGGAGCCAACTCTTTCCAGCAATCTGTCCTGGCTGGTGAACTGATTACACTTCCCGCGATTACTTCAATTGCAACCTCGCTGGGGGCCAAGAAGGCCTCTGCAAAGTCCCTTGAGCTCAGCCTCGTTCACCCTGTGGTACCTTTTGCTGTCAGTGACGCGATGGCTGCGGGCGCATGCTTGCAGTTCATTGGTAAGCAGAAACTCGAAAACGGGGAGGGTACTTCCAAAACATCGCGTTCACTAAGTATAACGTTACTGACAACCGACATTCACTGTCGTCTCTTACAGATGATCATCGTTTTGTGGTGGAGCCTGCTTGTGGCGCGTCCCTGAGCATTGCCTACACGCCCGCATTGCTTACGAATATCTTCCCCAACCTGAGCCACGATTCAAACATAGTTTTCATTGTCTGCGGGGGCTCCAACATCAATTTTGATCTACTTGCCGAGTACAAGCAGCGATTTGGGGCTGAAGGCCAACAGGCTTCCATCGCTGTTAGGAGCGGAGACCAGATTCTGCTCAAGATGACTACCGATGCTACACCGGTGCAAAGAGCCATTCTATCTAATAATTACAAGCCTGCAACTAAGGTTACCAGTGCACCAGCATCTGTGGATGCCAGCGTATCTACTGAGGCGGTCAACGATATTGCGTAGATATTGTTGATTTTGTCATAAATCGAGCGTACATATACCCTGGTAGACATTGCATCATGTGACCTTAAAACCTTAAGGGTTCAAATCACCACCACAGTTCTCATTATTGCGCGAACGCATCACTTTCGCTTTGTCCTCAAACACCACCCTCGACTCAGGATCGACCGCTTTCAGGACGCCAAACTCTCCTCCAACCACTGAGAAGCACTGCCAGAACGCACAATCATGACCTCACCAGGCAGTGGACTCGACATGGCGGAGAACTCCTCCTGCCTGATCTCAAAGCGCAAGATTCAGGAAATGGTGGCACAGATTGACCCAAGCGAGAGACTGGAGCCTGAAGTTGAAGATGTAAGAGGCGTGTCCAACTACTCTTGCATCCCTTAATGGAGCGACTAGAGAAGCGTCCAGTCATGGCCTCTAAGCCATGAATGCTGACTGCATATTATCATTTCTATCCATTGCTGGGACCTTTGGTGATGTATAGATTCTGCTGGAGCTCGCTGACGAGTTTATCGAATCTGTCACTCAGTTTGCCTGCCGACTCGCCACACACCGAAAGTCTTCAACACTGGAAGTCAAAGATGTTCAGCTCCATCTCGGTAGGGATGCCGTGGCTTTCATTTGTGTTGTTAGCAGTATATGTCAGCTGTCGAATCTGTACCACTGTTGTTTAACATGTTTCCTTGCCCATTGTTCTATGTAGAGAGGAACTGGAATATCAGGATCCCAGGATTCGCATCAGAGGAGATTCGATCTGTGCGAAAGTCTGCCGTACCCTCATCTCATACGCAAAAAGTAACTGCCGTCAACAACGCAAAGGCATCCCTGGCCGGTTCAAGCAAGTAAACTGTAGAACATGCGAGAGGATTGGGTGATAACCCGAGGGTCTGGTGTCGAGCAGAGCGATCGGATCGGAAAGCAACAAGACGAGCGGGCTGTAAACTAGGAAAACCCTATAGCAACAAATGTACAAATATATTATCATCACCAAAGAGCTGGTTCCTAGACGTTACGAGGGTAGAGTCCCAGTCACGCCGAGCAACCTATTTCTGTCTGCAGCTTGTCGTTCTGTATCGTTTCCTTCCTTCCTTTTAACATACACCTTCCCTACCACCTACAACCATGCCAGAGATGGACGCAAGCACCCAGGGCTCAACTGCCGACCCAACACGATTCATTACCGTTTTCTGTGGATCCTCACCGTAAGCGCGATTACCTCATTCTCCTCATTACATTGGGCGCGAATTCCACCAAACTCACTCATGTGTTGGACTTTTTTCGCATGTGCAGCGGCCGCGATCCTGACTACATTGAAATGGCCAAAGGTATGAAAAAGAAAATATACAGTGGTATGCTCTACTCTTTACTGCCTCATGTAGAATGTTTCATAACGAAAATCTCCCTCCATGTATCTGTAATCGTAGACCTTGGCCGCGAGATGTTGAAGAGGAACTATGGCCTTGTCTATGGTGTGTATCATGCCCGCGCGGGTCAATCAATGCATCCTTGGCGGATCTGTATCCTGCGACTATCATGGTCAATGCTCAATTCCTAAAGAATGGTTATCTCACACCATCCCGTGCGATTTGTCGCTCCCTTCACCAATTTTGATCTGATCAGGTGGCGGCTCCTATGGATTGATGGGTGCCATTGCGCAGACGATCCACGAGGGAGGAGGAAAGGTCATTGGAGTTATTCCCGAAGCCCTCAAGAAGATTGAGCGTCCAGGTAAATGCGGGGATGTTTGCTCTACTCCGACCCACCTTTTTTTTTTTTTTTTTTTTTTTTTGCTCGGCGCCTTACTGCGCCTTGTTCTCCTTTTTCATAATGGGCTTCCCAGAGCTCTAACCTGATTTATGACTCAATGGCTCGTGGTGTATGCCCTGCGCGCTTTCTCATATTTGTCTCTGTCGGATCTTAGAAATCACCAACGTCAATAACGACCTCGTCTTTGGAGAAGAGATCGTGGTCAAGGATATGCATACTAGAAAGGCGCTGATGAACAAGTTGGTACGTCTCGAGATTTGTCCTCGTCATCATATTCGCACATCTTGTAACAGCCGCAGAAACATTGGCCTAACGAAACATGCCTGTTCATTACTATGATATATTTTATTGCAGTCAAGCGGCTTTATCACCATGCCTGGTGGCTACGGCACCATGGAGGAGCTACTTGAGATCACCACCTGGTCGCAATTGAGCATTCATGAGAAGCCGGTGATGCTGTTTAACATGAAAGGATACTTTGAGCATCTGCTCAAATTCATCGAGCACTCTGTCGAAGGTGAGGAGGCCGATGGATATCGCTTTCATATTTGACCCGCCTTGAACGACCTTTGTTATGTCTGAATCTTTATCTCACCCATCTCGTGGTTTTATTTTTTTATTCATTTCTTTACCTGCAGAAAAATTCATCGTCGAGTGGAGCGCCGGCGTCATTGTTGCGGGATCGACTGCCAAGGAGGTTCTTGACAAGCTGGAGGTCTACCAGCCCCCTGCTTCGCGGTACGCGTTGAAGTGGGACGATGCTAGTCCTCAGCCAAAAGAGGATTTCGTGTGAGAGTATTATTAAGGGTGTCCCCGAAATAGACCCAGTGCAGCCACGCGCTTTAGTCATCGTGCGGCAATAAAAAAACCATTTAAAAACCATCATCCTCGCTTTCATTTGATTCAACTCATTCCTCTATCCCTCCTTGAATTAAAGACATTCCAACCATGCCAGTACGTCAGTCTAGACTAGTGTCAATGTTATTATCTCGTCACAAGGATTAGCATTTGCATTCCTGACATGGTGCGCGGTCACTGTCCACATTAGGTTTACAAGTACGACGTTACCATGACCTGCTCTGGATGCAGCGGTGCTGTCACCCGCGTCTTGACCAAGCTCGCTGGTAAGACCACTGCCGCGCAAGCGTTCAGGCATTCAAGCGATACGTGTGTGTGATAGACGATGTGTCTCCCGTTCCTGACTCTGCTTCCAATGGCGATTTCTTTGTTCGTGTCTAGGCGTTGACAAGTTCGATGTCTCACTCGAGACCCAGAAGGTCACCGTTGAGTCGGAAACTCTCACCGAGGTTAGTCAAGATCAAAGCAAAATAGTCAAGATCGAAGCAAAATAGGATCCTTTTCTGTCTTTCGATGATTCTCGCTGTTCCCTCTGGAAGCAGCCAGGGCTCGAGATAATGGCGTGCTTGATATGTCTGCTGAAATTGTGTACTCTGTTGGAAATATTAGCAAGAGATTCTCGAGAAGATCCAGAAGACCGGCAAGGCTGCCAAGGTCGCCTCTGCCTAAACAACGTTCCTCGCTCTAGACAGGATTCCTTCTGCCTCCACCTCCTACCCAACTCTCCCCTCGCCTCTCTCATCCCATGTCCCATCGGTTGATCTTCGTTTCCAGCCTGGAAAATAAATTAATGTCAATTTAAGTACCTTCGTGGCCTGTCAGACCTGACACGGAGGTTGAGAGTCATTTTATGTGGCAATGTCGCAAGAATGCACAATGCTCTCTAGTTACGCCTCCATCGCTCACTTACTGCACCTTTGTGTGTGGCGTCGCTTGTTTGCTTGATAATTTTGGCTATCCCCCTCGTAGGGCTCAAAGAAATTGCTTGGAGCACATCAACCTTTGCGCCTATTCTTCATGATCAGCTATTATCGCCAAAGTTTGTAACGAGGGGTGTCCATCTTGATGCTGTCAGTTGGATCTGTCCACACTAGGGGTGTGTGCGCTCGAGTTGCTGTGCGACGACGACTCAAAGTCCTTGATGGGTTAGTTTTGGCGAAGCTGCGTGACCATCGCTTGAGTCGGATAATTATTATTTTTTAGCATATGCTATTGTAGTGTGCCTGACTTGAACCCTCTTTGTTCATCGCACGGCACTTTTGAAAAAACAACATTCAATCGCAGAAAAGACAACAGACCTCCAGGATGTTGAAACCACCAAGAGCGACCCTTCTCCTTTTGTTTGTGCATGGCTTCAAGGGCCATGACGTCCACACATTCCTTGACTTTCCAACGAGGATCATGACCAACCTCACCAACACAAAAGTCGACCTGGATGTCGAATCTATGGTCTACCCACAATACGATACCCGAGGCGACTTTGGTGTAAGTAGAGAAACCGCGGAAGGAGGGAGGGGGGGATTCACTTAAGCGAGGGAGGGAAATGTCTTTTGTACGTGTCTAACCAGAGGCAGTTTGGGTGACATTTTCTTGTTATTAGGAAGCTGTGAACAAGTTCGCAGAGTGGACTCAGCTCCAGGTTAAAATCCGAGAGGTTTCCAACATCAGGGCGTATGGACGCAGACAGGGGGATAGCACAGACACCAAAGTCGAGGGGACGACATCTGAGGAAAAAATACCGCCAGTCTATGTCTGCTTTCTCGGTCATTCCATGGGAGGATTAGTAGGTAAGGGGCATCGCACTAAAACTAAGAGACAAAAACAATAGTAGTAGTGGCGCAAATTTCATGGGAATGCAAAGACCGAGATAACTCACCAAAGGAGCTGCTATAAAAATCCATATGTCGTCATTAGCCGCGGATGCTGCACTTTTGTTGAATGCCTTGCCCAAGAAATCACCCGTCATAGGGATATTGGCATTCGACACGCCTTACTTTGGACTGAACCACACAATCTTTACAGAGGCAGCCTATGAGCGCGTGGCAGGACTGGCGCAAAAGGCTACAGGCGCGATTTCTCTCATGTCAGCCTACATACCCGCTGCAGCTGCATGGGGTGCAATAGCACCGTCCGCTGCAGATGCCTCGAGCGATAAACGCGCATCGGGCGGACAAAAGAGGGAGCTGCAACCAGCAGCATCGTCAGCGCCCTCGAGTGGCTTCAACCCCACATCTCTGTGGTCGTCGACGTCTGCTAAGGTGGAGAAGGAAAAGACTACTTCGTCCTCAAGCTCGAAATGGGGATGGGGTTCGATTGCACTGGGGGTTGGAGCAGCGGTGGCGGCGACGGGCGCAGTCTATGTGGTCAACAGCCACATGAATAAGGGCATGGAATACATCACCTCCCACGTACAGTTCGTGGGTATCCTCTGGAACAATGCCGAACTCAAAAAGAGGTAATGTACACCTGTGCATTTATCCAGCATGAAAAAAACCCCACTGCTCGTTGCTCGTTACCCTCGCTGCCGGTTGCGCAGTCGTAGACGCCTGGATACCAGGTTTACTTATTGGTCATCCGGCTTGCTTTCGTCTACTAGAGTGACCACGGTCTTGAATCTCCCTATCGGATTCCACTGCTTCTACACGCAGGTTCAGATCCCAGCCAACTCAAGCAATAACAAGAAGTCAACCTCGAGGACATTTATCGAGCTGTCCGCGATTCCTGGGGAGATGCGGGAACGGTTCTCTGCGCGAGAGTGCTCTGGGCAAGATGAGATTGAGGCACATACAGAGATATTTAATCCGGGCAAGAATTTCGATTATTACCAAATGGGCGACGATACCATCAAGCGCCTCAGTGCGATGGTAGACGAGGCTTTGCGGCGAGAGTAGTAGCATGGGAACGAAAAAAAAAGAGTTCTTGATCCCCAATTGTTAATCCCGACCTTGCCATGCTATCTTTTGGTGGCTGGAAAGCTCTTATTTATCAGGTGTATCAACAACCCAATCAATGATAGTCGATGAATGAGTATGAGTAAGAAAGGATGGACGACCTTGTGTTTAAAAATAAAGTAAGTTGGTTGGTGCACATTTTATGTGGGGGGGTTTCCCTGATGCACCTTCATGGCAAGCAAAGGGGGGCAAGCAGCACCGGACTCTTTTCCTCACATGGCTGGTGGTAGGGAAGGCGCAATTGGCGTAGAACGTTAATAATGGCTCGTTCAGTCGGAGAGGAATTTCTTTGTTTTGTTTTTGTTTTTTTGGCAGCTGTCGCATAGAGTTCTTAATCGGGAGCCGAATGCACAGCGCATGGAAACCCTCCCCGATGACTCTTTTCACCGTTCGTGAAAGGGTTTAACCTTCATTTTCTTAAACTGGTCTTGTCGTTCGTACTCCAATCACCCCACCTCTATCTCCACGCCGTTCCCACCCTCCGCGCTTGTTTTCTCGCCCCGCTTTGATAGCTCTTGTTTTT
Organism: Dissophora ornata; assembly: GCA_025201705.1. Taxonomy (NCBI): domain Eukaryota; kingdom Fungi; phylum Mortierellomycota; class Mortierellomycetes; order Mortierellales; family Mortierellaceae; genus Dissophora; species Dissophora ornata. The sequence continues at coordinate 12,012 of MU616899.1, read as the reverse complement.
CTGTATCTTAATCCTCCAGCTATTTAAACTGCAGAGAGTTGCCTTTCGACCGACTTGATTTCTTGTTAGCATGAAGAAGACAAAAGAAGGCATTATCCCCCCCTCAGAACATCATCTCTCACAGCAGGCACACCACCACTGCCATCGTCGCCAAAACCGCACGCTGCCCAACGCCAAATAATAAAAAAAATTGATTCACTTGTCCCATAAATTAATACACAAATGGATGAGAACACGACTACTACAAGAACAGTTCAGGGCCCATCAGAACCATCGATCATGATCCCTGTTCCTGACGGCATGCCTGTCCCTGCCTCAATATCCATCCCTCCGCCTACCACAACTGCTGTAGAGGACTCTAAACACGGCTTCGTTCATAACAAGACCCTCGTGGATCTCAATGACGAAAACAAGACTCACAGTCATGTTGCCTGGCAAGACTCTGAGAAAGCCTTGGAGGGAAAGACTGAGAAGATGGAATCCGATGACCCAAACAGCCTAGACGAGGAGGGCGAAGTCTCTACAGGCAACTCGACGACCATGACGTTTCCTGACGGCGGTTTTGGATGGGTCGTTGTCTTTGGCGCCTTCATGATCCAGTTCTGGTAAGAGAGATTTAATAGTTGTCGTCGCTACAAAGAAAGCAGAAAATTTTGTTAATCGGGCCTGATCTGCGAAAGCCCTTCGGCCTTCCCTTATCCAACCAACCCTCCCATTCCTGACTGAGCGCCATGCATATCTGATTCGCCAATTTGTTTTGTTTGTTTATTTGCTACTCCCCCCCCCTTGTGTTCGTCTGCACCATGCCTGGCGCCTTGACTCCCACAATTTGCCCTCATCTCAATAATTGTGTTGCATTTTGCTTTGACGCCTTTTTAGCTGTTGGGGTTTCAATTTCTCCTGGGGTGTATATGAGCAGTTCTACCTTCAGAATGACATCTTTTCTGGCGCGACACTGTCACAGATCTCATGGTCTGGGAGTATTGGAACTGCCAGTGTGTTCTTGACAACACCCTTCCAGTCCACGATGGTGACGCGGTTTGGACTTCGACCCGTCATTGCGACAGGGGCCGTGATCTGTGGAACCGGAATGATCCTGGCCAGCTTTGCGAAAACCTTTTGGCAGCTGTATCTCACTCAGGTAAGCTTCTTCTGCCTTATCACTGCCTGCAACCAGTGGTTTCAGCATCAATAAATGTGACGTGGGACCAATTGACTGCAGAAGTCTAACACTCGACTGCATAGGGTTTTATGTATGGGTTAGGTGCCGGTATGGCGCTATTCACATCTGTTGCGATCCCGGTACAATGGTTCGACAAGAGACGCGGCCTTGCAACGGGGATCACCGTAGCGGGTTCGGGCATCGGAGGCGCGGCGTTGGCACCATTGAACCGGTACCTGATCAGCAAGGTCGGCTATCAATGGGCGTTGCGGATCATGGGTATCTCCACCATCACAGTCTTGTGTGCAGTTCTGTTCTGTCTCCGTGTACGAGTCCCAGCGGGCAAGAAGGGTGGGCCTTTACTTGACGTGGCCATGTTCAAGAACAGCGGGTTTTCCATCATGTACATCAATGTATGTCCCGCGTTTATCTCTCTTTTTTTTTTTTAAGGTTACAAATCCAGCAATCAGCGGTTTCTAACAGTTGCGTTCAATTTTTTTTTTTTGTGATCGATGCCTATTATCCTTCAGGGCATGTTGGTAACATTCGGCTACTTGACGCCGATTTTCCTCCTCCCCAACTTTGTCGTTAACCTGGGCATGACGCCCGAGGACGGCGCCACGCTTGTCAGTATCTTTTCCGGCATCAACGCCGTATCCAGAATCGCGCTCGGTTTCGTGGCAGATTGGCTTGGACCCATGAACATCTTGATCCTGAGCACGACGTTTAGCGGTCTTGCGGTTTTGATCTTTTGGATGAACACCAAAGGTTTCGCAATGGCAGTTATTTTTGTGTGCGTCTATGGAGTGAATGCTGGAGGATTCAACAGTTTGTTCCCCGTGGTGGCTGCAGATGTGATTGGGTTGGAGACACTTGCTGCGTCGGTCGGTCTATTATACTCGGGCAACTTTTTCGGTAAGTACAAATGGCAGATGTGGGTTTGATTTTAAATATTCTGTGCGCCCTTCCTTTCTGACTTGAGCTTTCTCCCCCCCCCCTTTTTTTTCGACGCACTGGTTCATATGAAATAGGCAATTTGCTTGGAACGCCATTGGCGTCGGCGATTATTGCTGCATCAGGAGGGTCCTACACTTGGGCAATCGTATTTGCAGGGGTGGCGCCCATTGTGGCCGCGTCCGTATTGCTCTTTATTCGTTTCAAGGATGAGAAGCGGATATTTGTGAAGATGTAAAGTGCCACAGAACTAAAAAGCCCGTTGTGGCTAGATCATTCTACTTTTTGAACGTCGATTTTTGAGACTTTGAATGCAATAAAACATGAACATATTTCTCTGGAAGATGCTCAAGTAAATCGTCAGGAAAATGTATCTCTGGTTACTTTCGCTTGTCACGTTTGCTGGTTAATGTTAGTGTGGTCTGGTCATAGTTTATAGATGTCAATAGGCCGGTCAAGGGCGAACTCGCCGCAACCTGATGACATGCAAGTAGGCATTGAAGGTCATGAATCTAGGGCGTCATTCCGGTTTATTGAGAATGGTGGACCTCTTCATGCGATAGGAAATAGCTGCATTGCAGAGCTAAAGAAAAGCGGATAGGATTAACAATGGCTCGCGCGTAATTGCCATGAGAAGAGGGCTACTCTACATCTGGACGAAAATCAGCAGGGACCCAACACTCGGCTTAAACAACAGACATGGATAGCATATCATCTCTGGCATTGGCAACTACCAATCGGCAGTCATGTTGCATGAATCGCTCTGACGTTTGATGTTGTGCTGCCGTGCAGTGAGAACATTTTTTTGAGGATTGTAAACGGGAAGTAATGGCGCATCGGGCGTTTGATGGCAGAAAGAGACAGATGATCTACATTGAGCAGGGTCCTTGCGGGGTCAGCTGTACACGCATCGTTGATGTACAATATGCATAGCTTGGCGAAGCGTATCTTTTCAGTTTCTGCATGAATGGACGACATCACTTTCAACGCCGATGGTCACGTATAAAGAGAAGAATCTTTGTCCACAGATCTTCAGTTCTCCCCAGCTCTCTTTCGCGTAAGTTTACACTTCATGTTGCAATTGAAAACCAACGTCGTTCGGATCGTCGCAAGAAACGGATGCATCAATATGACGCTGTAGACCTTACCTGAAGTTTCAAATCTGACAGAGATTGGCAATGCAACTCACCTTTTTTTTTTTTTTTTTTTTTTTTTTTTACCTTTACTCAGGAACAGAGAAATGTTGCGCCTCCATACCCTCGCATCGGTACTTGCAATGGCTGTGGCGGCAATTGGAGCACCTGTCCGCCAAGTTTTGGTTCAGGGCAACTTGATCGTAGATGGCAACCTGAAGGCCACAGGCCGCATTTCAACTGACGAATTCGTTCAGATTAACGGGATAGCTGTTAGTGGAACGGGATGCTCCCCAAATGGAGTGATCGCAAGGGACGATGATGGGCAGATTCTTTCTTGTTACTCGGGTGTATGGCGCAAACCAGGAGTAAACACTGTCATTCGCGAGAGTAGCAACCGAGAATACATGTGGCCAACAGCATTCGTGGCATGTGAACCTCACGAGCGAGTTGTTGGTGGGGGAGGTGGCTGTGAGCAGCCAAGTGGCTATATCTGGCTGATGTGGTCGAAGCCGGAAAACAATGGCTGGTATGTTAAATGCGACGGAGGGATGAACAGGGGAGTAGATAAATAAAGGGCTATGACCACAGGACGAGTCCATTTTTGTCTTGTGTTTTTGGTGGCAAACATGAAGGCGATCAAGGGAATGGTTGGGCGCAGGTCTTCACGTGACGCGGCCACTACGCCGAAAGGATAAAAGGCGTGATGGCATCTCTTCCTCGTCCTGCATCCTTGATTCTTTCATTCGCCTCTACCCCTCCTCCTGATTGCCACTCGAGCTATTTCACTTCGGGACCGTCTCATTCAGTGTCTGCAGTTTCACTCAGAAGGCATAGTTTTGTCCTCGTCAAACAGAGCGTCAACCCCGACACACACAACACATCGGATGGCACGGATCATGGGGATAACGCGCTACTCAGTGGGGATACTGGCGCTACTCTCAGTGGTCTGCATATGGGTTTCGTCAAGTTTCCTGATGAATGTAATGAGAACAGTTCCCCCCCGCACTGCTTTGACAACTCTATTGTCGCCGCCTTTATTTTCAACTCCAGATTCGCATTGAAATGGTTTACGACCTTTTTCTTTTGGGTGAAAATCGGCTATCTCGCAACTGTCCAAGCACCACTTGGCACACCATTGCTTTGATCCATTACATCTGTGTCGTACATCTGGTGACGATGCCAAACGTCTCTTTTTTTTTTTTTTTTTTTTTACCACAAAGACCCTGCATGACTGCCGATGCTCTGTGTCATGCAAAGACATTAGTTGACCCACACTTGTTCTACGTGTTCTCTCTCTAACATATCACCTCCTTCCTCATCCTTCCCCCTATCACGCCATCGACGCTGCGTTCAATTGCAGAACATTTTCGCCGGCCAAAACTACAACAAGCCATTTTTCATCACCTACGTGAATACGGCCTCGTTCTCGTTCTATCTTGCAGGGCCGCTCCTTCGGCGCTGGGTTGCAGGTTGTGGAAGATTCAGGGTGAGGAGGAAGACATCTGCTGCCGAGTCTGCGCAACCGATCTCCGCTTCCAGGTAATATAAACAAAAACAATGATTTAACTTTGCTGTCTCGTGGAGTTCGGCGCCCGTCGTTTGACCTTTTTAGCGTGCGCCATTTTTTTTTGTCCCACAACTTCTAGATCTTATGGGAGTATGAGTCAAGGAGAATCAATTGAAGAAACAACACACCATGGACCGTCGAACCTCCCAACAAATAGTGCGCCGTCGGCAGCAGCAGGAACGGAAGCAACAATTCATAATACCATCAGTGGTTCTGCACTCGAGCGAGGATCTGCTCAGCAGCAGCAGCTAGAAGAACTAACCTTAAACCATCGAGAGATTGCAGAACTCAGCTTCACATTCTGTATCCTCTGGTTCGCCGCAAACTGGGCAACCAATGCATCTCTAGCTTATACCACCGTCGCTAGCTCAACAATCTTGGCTTCCATGTCTGGTTTTTTTACGCTAGCAATCGGAGCGATGCTCAAAACAGAGACCTTTGGCACACTCAAGTTGGTGGCCGTCTGTGCCAGTGTCATCGGAGTGGCGCTCGTCAGTGACTCTGACCGAGGAGATAGCCCGACTAACAACGGCAGTTGGTTGAAGGATCCTAAAGCACCAAGCGCACCGCTTTTCGGTGACTTTTTGGCATTACTGTCTGCCATGTTCTATGGATGTTACACTGTACTTCTGAAAGTCAGGATCAAGAACGAGAGTCGAGTGAACATGTCACTGTTTTTCGGGTTTGTAGGACTTTTTAATCTGGTGCTGCTGTGGCCCATGTTTGGAGTTCTGCATTGGACCGGTGTGGAACCGTTCGAGCTCCCGAGCGACACTAAGGTCATTTGGATGATTGGCGTCAATGCCATCGTAGGCACTTTTGTGTAAGGAAAAATATCTCTTGATCCGCAGTTTACGCCGTTTGTTTTTTAAATATTCGACGAAACGCTAAACCATGCCTGCTCAAACTCTATTGTGTTTGTGGGAAATAGGTCTGATTATCTTTGGCTCCTGAGTATGCTGATGACTTCGCCTTTAGTTGTGACACTCGGTCTTTCACTGACGATCCCTCTGGCGCTGCTAGGAGATGTGCTTGGCTATGGAAGAGTTCTAGGCGAAACCTATTGGATTGGTGCAGGGTTGGTATTGGCAGGATTCTTTGGCGTGAATGGAGCCGCGTTGAGTGAGCGGAACGAGGCAGAGCAAGAAGAAGTGGCTATTCGATCCGCAGCGTCCTGCAAAACATCTGCCGTGGCAGCGTCAGCGCTTGTGTCTGAAGTACGGGAGGAAGAAAGAGAGCAGCTGTTGCGTGCCGCTGCGTCATCGAGTTGATACTACTCTATTCTTGGTCTTCTCTCGGTTAAGTTGTAGCATTAGTTTATTTCTATAGCCTGTACAATAGATCTGCATAAGCCTGCCAACCATACAACCTTCCTGATGTGAAAAGTATGCTGTATGAGCGATGAGCAGGTCAAGGCGGCGAACTGTTTGCTTAACAAGCACCCACGCCCCTTGCAACCTTCTGCCAAGAAGGCAATCGCAGAGATCCTACAGGAAACGACTCCGGTCTCGTCCCGAGAACGCTAGAGAACTCTAGCTCGGTAAGATCCGCCAAACACGTGAATGCATCAGTGGAAGAATGGATAAGGGAAGGGTGTGCAAGGATGATTGCGAATGCGCCTGTCCGCACTCGTTGCCAGTCACAACACCATTGCTTTATCGGGCAAACAATCGACATGCATTTATTTATTTAGCCCTGTGTTCTCAATCTCTCTCTCTGGATAAGCTGAACACATTTATTTAACGATGGCATGTCACTTTGGATATCGCGGCATGGAGCGCCGAGGACACGGTATCCATGTCGGATAGCGTGTCTTTCGCCCTCTCTCCCGTCGGAAACCCTTTGTCACGACGTTGTCCACGCAATGAGACTAAAAAAATGTCCCTCTGAATTGCAGTCACAGCATGACCTCATGTGTAGCGTTGGTCTATGCGTTTCTCCACTCCTCTCTTTGTTTGCTCAGCCTATTCCTTTTCCTCTTTAGCTCGACCGTTCCTCTCTTTATCTCTCTTCTTTCTTCTGCCAAAACACACTCGCTCCCTCCTTCCCCACTCTGCAATCGCCTATCCTACTTACCCCTTTCCCCCCAAACTTATCGACTCTCTGCACTTGCTTTAAACAATCATGGTTGCGGATGGTGCGGTCCTAACCTCCGGCAGGGTGCTTGTCGCCACCTTTTTCCTGCCAGAGACAATCTCCTTCCAGGTGCCTCCACGCGAAAAGGACGGGCGCTTTAGGTCCAACAGCAAGAGTTCGTCTGTGGCCGAGCGGTGTCCATTGCTCGCTCCAACCCCAAATACTCTGTCCTGCTCGACTTCAAATTCTCGCCCAGCTACCTCGATCCATCCATTGGCCGCTGTCGATACCTCCAATGGAGCCATGTCCGATCATACACAAGGGTCTGCACTCCCTAAAAGAGCCACACCTCCTAGAGGGGCCTCGCCTGGAGAACTGGTTCTACAGCCCACCAGCATCCCTGTGCCGCATCCACCAGGCTCACCTCGTTTCTTCAGAAACACCTCGAACGGCGAGGCTGTTACCACGGTTCCAAAACCTATCTCTAACAAGGCTGATCGCTTGAAGAATGAAGATCGACCTTCGCTCTCACAAAGAGCCTCCTATCATGCCCATCTAACTACACCACCGCCATCGATCTTGACTCCGCCTACGGAGAGCAAGGAAACACATGCCAATGTGTTTCCTGAGGCAGCGCCACGTAAGATTCTGAACCAGCCCCGAAGCAGGACTGGAGATTACCCCTCCATTCACATCAACAAGACGCAGCTGCAGCGCCGTCCCTCGATCGACTCTGCAAAGTTGTTTGCAGAGGCTGCATGGACTGTCGAGAAAGCTACCAGCGGTAACATTGGTCTTTATAACGCCGTGAACTCGATCCAGAGCCAGCTTGGCAAGACAATTTGGATTGGCACGTTGGGCATGGCGACAGATACGTTGCCGGATCGAACTCGAGGTGACATCAAGGCGGAGCTTGCACTTGACCACAGTTCTGTTCCAGTCTTTGTGAGCGATCTGGACTTCGAGGGCCACTACCACCAGTTTTGCAAACAGGTATGAGCAGCCATTGCGTTAGGTTCGAACGAGCGCATTGTTGATGTCACAAAAAAAATATCTTGTGGAGGACTAGCATTCTTGTGGGACACTTTGAAAGGATTGGAGTGGCGTAATGCATGGGGTCTTTTGATCTTACTGTCCCCTTTTTTCGAGTGTTTGTCTAGCGTCGGTGGAACAAAGCATACAGTCCAAAACGCTTTTTTTCCCGTCACCACATTTTTTCTTCACTCCCACGATCCTTTGTCTCTCCCTGCAGATTCCACCCTCAATTGAGGGACTGCACCTGTGTTTGACCGACCCAAGTCGATGTGATACTAACTCGCATACAACCCAACCCATGGATTAGATCCTTTGGCCCGTTTTCCACTATGTCCTTCCCGATAACTTGAGGAGCAAGACCTACGAGGATGGCTCCTGGAAACACTACGTTGCTGTCAACCGAGCCTTCGCTGACACGATCGTCGAAAATTATCGTCAAGGTGACACAAGTAAGTATGACCTCTTTTCGTTATCAGACCCTTTCTCTCCTCCCAGACCATCACCATACTATAAAGCTATGTCGATTAATGGCGTTCATGTTATTTCGCAAAAATAGTCTGGGTCAACGACTATCATTTGATGTTGGTCCCAAACATGATCCGTGAGCGTCTCCCCGATGCATCAATTGGATTCTTCTTGCACATTCCTTTTCCCAGCTCAGAGATCTTCAGGTGCTTGCATGGTAGGTCATTGCAAAACACACTATAGGTTTGACCGATATTTACATTATGGCGTATACTAACATTCTAAAAACCCGTGAAATATTTTCAGTGCGCAAGGAGGTTTTGCATGGTTTGTTGGGTGCCGATCTTGTCGGCTTCCAGACTTATTCGTTCGCTCGCCATTTCCTGCAGACTTGCTCCCGCATTCTGGCCGTGGAATCCAGTCCCAAGGGGATTCAACTGGAAAACACAGCCGTCAATGTCGGCATCTTCCCAATTGGAATCGATACCAAGTGTCTCAGCATTAAGCGCCAGGAGCCTGAAGTTGCACAGTGGGTCCAGGTATTGAAGGAAAAGTACGCTGGTATGAAGTTGATTGTTGCTCGCGACAAGCTCGATTACATCAAAGGAGTTCGCCAGAAGATGCTCGCATTTGAGCGCTTCCTGAATCTCTATCCGGAATGGCAAGGAAAGGTACGCCGATATTCAAATGCACTAAGGATCTCTCATCCTGTTCTGATTGTTGTAAATATTGCATGAATACTAACGTGTCACAACCGTGCACGTGTTAGATTGTGTTGATCCAAGTTGCACTCTCCACCTCGGAGCAGAATGAGGTCCAGGGCCAAGTCTCGGACGTGGTCACCAGGATCAACTCCAGGTTCAGCAATCTGTCTTACCAACCCATCGTCTTTTTGCGTCAGGACATCACCTTCAGTCAGTATCTCGGACTTCTTACAGCTGCCGATCTGTGCTTGATCACATCGCTCCGCGATGGAATGAACCTTACCTCGCATGAGTACGTCGTCTGTCAGGAAGAGACGAAGAACCCGCTTGTACTAAGCGAGGTAGGTCGTAGTCTATACTTGATTCACATGCAGATGATATGTTGGCTTTGACAGTAACACTCTAACATTTTACAACGTGTGTCTATGTAGTTTGCTGGAACTTATGGAAGTCTGGGTGCATGCTTGAGAGTCAACCCTTGGAATTACACGGAGGTAGCTGAGGCTATCCACGAAGGCTTGGTGATGACAGACCACGAGAAGACCGTACGCTGGAACGATTTGCGAAGGCATGTCTGCACCAACACGGCCCAGTTCTGGGCAACCGATTTTGTTTCCGAGTTGATTAAAGTGCATGGAGATGTTCAACGGCGTTACTCGATCCACATTCCTCTGCTGAACATGCAAGTTGTCCTGCCCGAAATCCGCGCTGCGAAGCGAAGGCTGTACGTGGTTTTGAACATGCATGTGGTCACTTTTATGCAGTCACTTCTATAAGGCGGCTCTAATCGATTTTTCTGAAATGGTGTCACTCTAGATTACTATTGGATTACGATGGAACACTTGTATCCTATGAACGGTCGTCATCTGTACGGTCGAAGGGCAAAACGTCCAAGGAGGATATGTTGAAGGTCATTAGCAAGCTCGCCAGCGATCCCAGAAACATTGTATATATTATGAGCGGGAGAACACGAGAGAGCCTGGATAAAGTCTTTCGTGGCATTGAGAATATAGGGCTCTGGTAAGGTTACTCCATTAGTAGAAGAGTTAATGTCGATATATGGCGCATCCAATTAACGTGCCCGTTTGCTTGCGCAATGTTGCTAGTGCCGAGGGAGGATGCTTTCTTAAGCCGGCTGGCAAAACAGCCTGGGAGAGTCAGGTTCAAGATGGCACGGATATGCAGTGGCGCAAGAAAGTCATGGAGGTATTAAACATATTAGAGCAGCCCAAGGAATGTTTTGATCTCTTTCAATGAATTCACATTAACAAACAAGTACTGCTTACAGATGTTCGAGTACTACAAGGAGAGAACGCCTGGATCTGAAATCGAGGAAAAGACCATTCCCATCGTTTGGGTAAGCGAGCGCGTCTCTTTGCCACAAACTCTTGGAGTTTCTTTGAAACGCGAGAATTAATCCAATCACTGGTATTATGTAGCATTATCGAAAGGCTGATAACCCAAGCTACGGATTGTGGCAAGCACGTGAGTGCCAGAACCACATTGAAGAGGCGATTGGATCTATCTACCCTATCCACGCCATTGTGGGCCGCAAGTGTCTGGAGGTGATGCCTCGCGATGTCAGCAAGGCTCACGCGACAAAGACGATTGTGGAAAGCCTTCGCCAGCAGCCTGGCGTAGACCCGATCGACTTTATTCTCTGCATTGGTGACGACCGCTCGGACGAAGACATGTTTGTATATTGCAACGGCTTGAACCTCGGAAATGAGCACCGGGTTGTGACCTGTACGGTTGGGTCAAAGAGTTCCGAGGCGCGTTGGTTCGTTCCTGGTGTGCCAACAGTGTTGCAGGGTCTTCAGGTGATGGCCGCGCAAGAGTAAACCTGGACATTTAGTACACCTCAATTAACAAGTTAACACGAAATAAACGAAGAAATTGCGGCAGTGTAATCGCGCCGCTGTTGATATGGCTTCCTGTCGTAATGTCCACATCAATGCCAACCTCCAGGCGTCCTGGAAATAGAATAAATTGACAGGTGCAAAAAACCCACGATCTGATTTACATAAAGTCCCCCAGAGGTGAAATTCTGTGCTGCGGCAATGCGAAATATATGGTAATGTTTGGCAATGCTTACAAAGGTGTTCAGTCTTGCGAGCAGACCACTCAACATTGGATTTTGTCTTGTGGTTCGTCAACAGTTGCAAAATTGTGTAGTTCACATCCGTCACGATCTACATTTTAATAACGGCGTGGCAACTCCGCCGCCAAACCCAAGATTGATCAGAACTTGATGGGGGGACCGGGATAAGGGCATCTATGCCTTGTGCAGGGTATGTAGAATGTTATGAATCCGATCCTGTCAATCCTCTTGTGAAGATGCCTCTCCTGGCGGCAGAGGTATGAAGGTCGGCAAATAGGATTGGCTACATTTCGCGTAGATGGTTAGGCGTGCTTGTGATACATCATGAAACGCGACGCAGACGCGCTTTTTTTTTAGAATGATCTGTGTGTTGAAAAAGGGTTGCTGTCGCGGCAAAGGCTAATTCATTCGGTGTCAGCACCATCAATAAAGAGAAGCAAGCAGAGTCAACTTGGACTATTTTCCTTGCGACGGTGACAGCAATAGGTATCGGGATTGATGGCCTGCTCATCGGTGTTGTACGTTGAGATGTTGTCGCATTATTATAGCGTGGAGAGGCAGTTTCAATGCCATGATTTCATGCAACGCGGTATGTAAATGTTGTACAGTGCAACTTCACATTAGGGTGCACCAGGCGACCTTAATCTGAAGTTTTGATTCAAATTTTTACTCCACCGCACGGCCCTCATCTCTTGGGGAAGTGGCAGGCACCGTTCTTCGATCTGTTTTGAGGAGCTCAAACTGTAATTCAGTTAAACAAATTAACACCGATGATCGCCAGGACGAACGAGCGCATTTAGGCAGATGAAACA
>MU616898.1:0-33287 GCA_025201705.1 Dissophora ornata | reverse complement strand
CGGGAAAAAAAATAAAACTAGAGGATTTTTTTGGGCCTTTGTGCTGTTTTTTTTTCCTCTGGAAGAAAAAAAACGGTGTGGAGGAGTTTTTTTTTCGGTCCCGGTGTTGGGGCTTGTTTTTTTTGACTCCCCTCTTGCGCAAAGGGGTAAAAAAATAAACGGGTTATTTTTTGGGCCATCGTGCTGTTTTTTTTCCCTTTTGGCAATAAAAAAAACGGGTGTATGTGGGAGTGTGGGGGGTGTGGGGGTGTTTTCTTTTTGGGTCATGTACCGTTTTCTTTTGACCTTGGGGACTCAAAAGAAGAACGGGGTGCGATCACCAGACCACGTCCTCGTCGTGCACCCTGGGCAACTCAGTGAGTTGGCAGAGAGTCTGGTTTAGAATAGTGAAGTAATAGTAGAGAGTCCTCTTCCAGAGAAATAAAATCACTTCTTTTCGTGATGACAAAAAAATAAATAAACACGGATGTCAAGAACAACGCGCTGTTCGACGCAGGGGCGGTAAGGAGCTGTAAGGGCTTTGTTTGTTTGGCCAATGTCGGCATTCAGCATTGAATGAACGAAATGAGCGACATTTCGCAAGAGAATCCGCTTGTTGTTCACACAAAGTGGTGGAACACTCTCTACGCGATAGATCACGCAAGTAGGCGGTAACATGCTCCGCAGTGAAGAGAATCGGTATAGCATAGCACATAGTCGTAGATCTGACGTTTGGGGAGCGGTGGCCCATGGCGAACAGTGACGAGGCGGGACAACTTCAAGTCGCGCGCGCGTTGGCCTGTGTGAACATGGACTAGAATGCAACATGGGTGAGATTTTAATGAATGATATGGTTTCTCTAGACTAGCAAAGTTGTAACATAAAAATAAAGCGAGGCGATGGGAATGATCCGGATTGAAGGAACAATGCTCTATGGCTTCGTCTTGAGCGTGACCTTGATACCCATGCTCATCAGCTCAGTAGCAAGGTATCTAAACACGTATGGCAGCGCAATCTGATCAATAGTCGATGACGTTTGGCAGACTCTGCACTCGATCTCGCGCACATTTGACAGCGAGTTCGTTGTATGTGTCGAGATTGGCGAGGTGATGGAACCACACTTCTGGCAGACATTGCAAGTCGAGTAATCGGAGCAGTTCATGAGACGATCCTGGAGCAGGTATGATACTCCGTGGGCCAGAAGCGAATCACGCTCCATCTCTCCGAAACGGATACCTCCTGCACGCTTACGACCCTTGACAGGCTGCATCGTCAGGTTGTGGACGGGTCCTGTTGTGCGCACCTGGTACTTGTCTGACACCATGTGACGAAGACGCTGGTAGTAGACGACCTGCACGAGAAAGAATAAAAAGAAACAAAGTGTTAGCGATTACGACATTGTAAAAGAGTCATCTGCAGGCAGTGAATCGATGCATCGAAGTCAACTTACTCCGAGATAGATGTCAACCTTGAATTCCTCTCCGGTGATACCACTGTACATGGGCTCGTTTCCGTGGTAGTTGTATCCTGCAGCCTTGAGCTGGTCTCCGAAATAGTCGGCAGCCGTGAATGTCTCGTTGAAGGTGAACGGTGTCGCATCCTGAGCCATTCCATGAAGGGCTCCGCTCTTTCCTGCCAAACTCTCCACAAACATTCCAATGGTCATACGAGACGGGAAAGCGTGGGGGTTGATGATGACATCGGGCTGGATACCGGATTCCGAGAATGGCATGTCGACTGAGGGCCACTTTTGCGAACACACACCCTTCTGTCCGTGACGCGACGAAAACTTGTCTCCGATGATGGGTGAACGCGTGATGCGGAACTTGATGTGGATCTTCTGCAACTCCGTGTCGCCGAGATCTGATCCCAAGAGACGGACCTCATCGACGATACCCTCTTCCATACCCTTGTACTTCTTGATGGATGTCTTTCCCGTAGTATCGTCGATGTAAGAACAGATAGGATCGCCCTCACGCAGTGTGACACCAATGCAAGGAAGACCATCCTTGTCCAGCTTCTCTCTCCAGGACCGAGGGGCATCCAATCCCAAACCAAAGTGATGAAGAACGGGCTCGCCACGAATTCTGAAGTCTCCCAAATCAATAATCTCGGATTTGTAAATGGTACCGTAACCGAATCCACGCTCGTGAGATGACTTATTCAAGATCATAGCATCCTCCATATCGTAACCGGTGTAAGAGATGACAGCAACCACGGCGTTCATGCCGTTAGGGAAACCATCAATACCGTAGGTGTCATGAAGAGCCGGACGGACGATTGGCGTCTGACCGGTCTGGAGGCGGTACATCTTGTTGTCGGTACGGTACTTGATAGCGGTGGCAGGTGTTCCCATGGCCTGCTTACCCATCTGACACTGATACATGTTACGTGGAGATTGGTTGAAGTCGGAAAAGGGCGTCAAGTTGGCAATAATACTGAGCATGCTGGTCGGCGCAAGCTCCTGATGGGTGTTCTCGCCAGGGCGGATCTCGTCATCCATGCAAGCGATTTCCATGTAGACCTGCTCGAACGAGCCGACCATATCGGTCTTGCCGTTGGGCAAATACTTGACTGGGCGCATCATGCGTGCTGGCGTGGAAAAGATGTAGAGACCAGGGTATTGACCTCCATGAGAGATGGGGACATAGCCCAGCTCAATGTCGAGTGGGACGGCGCCTTGGTGTGCTCCCGAAACCTTATAGTGGCGAAGAGCATCCGCAACCCTCTTAGCCTCTTCCGATGAGCAGTATCCGACAATGCGACCATCCAACTGAACGACAACGGTCTTTTGTCCTCGAGCGGGCACCAGGGTTTGCGATACGCCCAACGACGCCAGGATCGCTGGCAGACGAGAGACATCGGCAGGCTGGGTAATGACCCTGCAGGTATGGGACAAGTGGTTCAGAAGACCGCAAGGCGAACCATCGGGGGTATGAACGGGACAGAGGAAACCCCACGCCTCCGGAAGCAACTTACGGACAGTTGTTGTCTTCAACTCTGCGAAGAAAGAACCACGATGGATACAACGGAAATGGGCCAAGAAACGGTAAAAGTTCAGCTTTTCGGCCACAATGGTGTAACCGGTTGCTTGCTGCAAATCCAGACCCGTATTGGAGACCAAGTTTCCTGTGGCGAGGAAGTAGGACATTTTCTGACCGATATCCTGCAGTCCACTAGTCTTCAAAAGCGTCTTTGTGAAGTAGCGATCTAATAGTACAGAGGCAAAGTTAGACGTTAGAGTCGGTCAGTTTGGGAATCGCAGCAAGGTTGATATGTTGAGAAACATATGCCTTTCACCTTGGTGTCCGTCTAAGGTTTAAAAAGATTACTTACTGTCTAAAAAGTCGATTCCAGAAACCTTGCGACGCACATCCTGGTTGATCTGAGCCCTGACACCGTTCAGCCAATCTTCAATCTTCTCCTTGATGATAGAACCATATAAATGTCCTCCCAAAAGAACTTCCTGGTGCTGAGGAGAATCTGGGTTGTCGGGGGAGCACTCGCCAGCGACCAAGGCATACACCTTGCGGATCATGAAGCTACAATGAAAGTCGTACAAATGTGAACAACTTGAATCCAAAGCCTTGCATACGCTCGTCGCTATTCCAAGTTCCATGTTGACTTACATCAAGAGGTTAAACTTGTCACGGTTGTTCTTCAGATGAACAAGCACAATCTTGCGCAAGAGTCCCTCTCCGACCTCGACATCAGTGTAATCGTCGGGGAAGTTCATGACGACCCTAAACTTATCTCCGAGATAGGCCAAGCACTGCTCGCGCGTGTGAAGGGCATATGTCTTGAAGCTTCTGAGCATCAGCTCCACGCGATCTGTCAAAAACGTGTTTCCCAGATCGCCCAGCATAACGCTGTCGAAAATCTCTTTGTCTGATGTATCGATCAGTGCCTAAAATATCAGGATTAAATGTTAGCCTCCATTCTATCTGCAATGCTCTGGCGTGCAACGTGTAAATTGTATTATCTCCATATGACTTCTGCTCCATACCTTAAGGACCAACATTGTAGGAACCAAGTACTCCTGCTTCCTCCATGCAAATCGCAACATGCTGCCTCCATCCGTCAAATAGTGCACAGTGTTGGTCTGGGATGTTTGGTCAGGTCTCGTGCAACGAATGGCTGTACCGTAGCTGGAATAAGTGGGTCCACGGTTCGTGAAGCTGGAGCGGATCAAGGCAATGACGTGGTTGCGGCGGGGCACAATCAACAGACGGATCAACTTCTCGATACCGTTGACAAGGAAATATCCGCCGAATTCCTCTGATTCCTCGTGATGTCTGATAAGCTCCTTTGGGTACGCACCCTCCAAGTTACAACGGTTGGATCGGATCATGATGGGGACCAATCCAAGATCACGGGTCTCAACAACGACCGGTCCGTCATTGACACGCCATGCAAGCTTGGCTTGAAGCTTTCCTCGGTACGAGTTCAACCTTTCTCTTGCCTATATATCGGAATGGGTCGACGAATGATCAGTGGTCGTGATCTACTCTGCAACGGATTGGCTCCTTGCTTTGTGCAAGTGGATAGCGTTACCTCTGTAGGGTAGATTTGACGAGTTGTCGAATTGCGCTCCTTCTCAGACAACATGGGCTTGTTCAGTGAGATTTCATCCACCCAGACTGTTGATAAAAGAATCAAAAAAGAGTTGAGTGAGTCGCTCCTCTTCACGTTGGCAAAAGTGAAGGCGTGGTCGAAGATCAGTTGAAAGTGGTTTGGACGTACAGGTCAACTTGTTGCCGAGTCCACCGCCATTCATGTCAAACACAGATTTAGGGCCAATATCCTGAATAGCCAGGTCCAACAGACCGGCCTTCGATCCATAGCCAAATTCTGTCAAGGCATTGAAGGCTTCAATATGAGGCGCCACCATCTCCTGCAAAGCGGGTGTCTGGAAGGACTTGTCCGAAGGGTTCTTAAAGATCCTCTCCCGCTCCAGGGTGTTGAAACTTGCGTTTGGCGGCATGGCGAATGATATGTGTGTTATGGGATGACAAGGGTGGACCCTGAGCGCATTCAAGTGCCGTAGGGAACGATAAGGAGAGTGGAGGTGGGTGGGGAGAGGGGAAGGTGCTTTGCAAGGGTGAAGGGAAAAAAAAAAAAAATCCATCAAAGTAAATGGTGATAAACACAAGCCACTGTTAAAGTCACGTGATTATTATTTAGTTTCACTCCTCAAATTCTATGGCTCGACAGACCGTGGTAGGGTTCATGGATAGCGGGGCTAGTTTGCAGTGTTTATATCTTTCTGTTAACTTCAGAGACATCGCAAGGGTGTGTGTAAAGGTGTAGAGTGCAGGTGGCAACAGACTTGACAACAGAGCGTGCGCCGTGAGTGGCTAAGGTGCATGTTTGTTCATACTCCCTTGTGGTGTATGCGTCGAGAGGAACCAACCCAATCTTAAACTATAAGGTTTAGGTTTTGTACGAGCTGTCCCTATTCCAACAGGCGTCGCAATAAAAGCAAGGCAAGAATGTGTCCCGAGTCGCAGCGAGGATGAGGCTCTGTGTCCAAGGATTCGACTCGACGCGTTTCTTTATTTTATCTTCGCTTGGCTGTTCCTTCTCGACCACCCGGCTCGCTCTCTCTCTCTCTCTCTCTCTCTCTCTCTCTTGTTCTTTCTTTTTCACTCTCTCCTTCCTTTCCTTCCTTACTTCCTCCTACTCCAGCAACTTTCCTGCTAAGCTTTCATCCCATCTTCTCCAGTCTCCCTCTCGTCCCTACTACGTGACCATCGGTGCTGCGACATACATGGCGCCAATTTGATCCATAGCTTCAACTACCCATTTGATTTCTGAGATGTCTATAGTCCATCACCTTTTTTTCCCCTCGATTCTTTTTTTGTCTAACACGGTCGTACCTCTTGTTTGTCCTATCTACTTTTCTCGGGCAAGTGGATTTGCGGTATGAGTTTGTACGAAGAATAGCCCCGGTCAAAATGCGTCATCTATTCGTTCGGCGTCAACTACGAGACGAGGCTTGAAGGCAAGATGCTTGACAGAACAGAATGCGAGATTTGGGTATATGATGCATCCGTTTAGAAGACGGGCCCAAGTAACGCTTCATGTTTGGGTTGATGACCCCCTTCCCTACCTACACCATGTTAACCCACCCTTTCCTTCTTTGTTTATATCCAGAAACGCATGGTCGCCATGGCGCACGCTTCCGACTGCACTTTGTCGGTGACAAGGACCACGTCGATGACGAGGGCGTCCAATGGAAGACACTCTGCACACTCATGTCTGAAAATGGCCGCGACTGGATCGACATCCTCAAGGTCGATATTGAAGGATTCGAATACCCAACCTTCAACGCCATGATGTATGACTTTGATGTCCTGCCATTCTCGCAACTCCAGATCGAGATCCATGCCGACAAGAAATCCATTCGATTCGACGACTTTTTGACCTGGTGGCAGAAATTGGAGTCTAAAGGTCTGAGACCGTTCTGGACAGAGGTCAATCTGTATACTGCGCTGAATTACAAGACCCCATGGGCTTCTGAGTATTCATTCATTAATATCCGTGGAGCCAGTTGTAAGAACTTGCTTCTACGAGACTACGAAAACTGAGAAATGCATGAGCGTGTGTATAAAAAAACCTATTTAATGGTTGTCTGTACGAACAGCGCTAGACGGCAACAAGGTTACTTCAAGAATGTTGAATGAGCGACAGAATCGAGTCGCAGGCACACACAGTTATGAATACTTTAGTCTAGTTGTTTTTTATTTTCTTTTAGTTCAAAGTAAGATGGCACTGTTGTCTGTAACGGTAGACGGGATGGGTAAGGTGATCCAGGAGAACAACGGGAAAGGATGTATGGGAAATAAAAGGGAACAAAAAAATATGAACAATTTACAGGACCTTGGCCTCGTTCTTGAGCTTGTCAACCAAGTCATCGACGCTCGCGACAATCTTGCCACCCTGTCTCTTGGCGGGCTCAACAACCTTCAAGGTCTCGAGACGGGGCTTGATATCAACGCCCAAATCAGCAGGGGTGAACTTGGCCAGGGGCTTCTTCTTAGCCTTCATGATGTTGGGGAGCGAGGCGTATCTGGGGACGTTGAGGCTAGGAGTCCCAAAAATTGAATAGCGAGGGAGAGATCGAAATGTCAGATCAGAGCTC
Source organism: Dissophora ornata (assembly GCA_025201705.1). Classification (NCBI taxonomy): domain Eukaryota; kingdom Fungi; phylum Mortierellomycota; class Mortierellomycetes; order Mortierellales; family Mortierellaceae; genus Dissophora; species Dissophora ornata. The sequence goes on along the minus strand of MU616898.1, from coordinate 26,164 downwards.
AAATGGTGGCGGGCGGAATCGAATTTGATGTAAAAGCAGATCGTCACACTTACCGGAGATCGGTGGTGAGGATGGCGGGGAGAGCAGTCTTAACAGTCTCAACACCTCCGTCAACCTCACGGGTGACGGTCATGGCCTTCTCAGAAAGCTCGACCTTGGAGGCAAAGGTGGCCTGTAAAGCAAAGTAAAGACGGAGAGCGAGTGAGATGCTGGATCATCCAAGGTTTTGTGTCATCGTCGATGATCTCCTCCATTGTGAGCATCCTCTTCCATTGATGGTTGTCTTTGTCGCCTAGAGGATCAATCCGCGACATTGACGTATGCTGCCTTGGCTGCACCCAATGGCTCAAGACCCCGTTCCTGAAATCTGTCGATTTGATTTTCACACGCCGTCCACTGAATTATGATATTTTTTATTACCTGGGGCCAGTTGAGGAGACCGGCGAGCATCTGTCCAGTCTGGTTCGAGTCGTCATCGATAGCCTGCTTGCCCAGGATGACCATGTCGGGCTTCTCCTTCTCAACAACAGCCTTCAGCAACTTGGCAACAGCCAGGGGCTGGAGCTCATCGTCGGTCTCGACGTGGATGGCTCTGTCAGCTCCCATGGCCAATGCCGTCCTGAGAGTGTCCTGCGACTTTGAGGGTCCGCACGAGATAGCAATGATCTCAGCATTGCCCTTGGCCTTGGCAAGAGCCTCCTTGATCTGAATGGCCTGCTCTGTTCCGATCTCGTCAAAGGGGTTCATCGAGTGCTTCACGTTGGCAGTCTCGACAGCAGAGCCTGCAGCGTTGACGCGGATCTTGACAGCGTAGTCGACAACACGCTTACAGGCGACGAGGATGCGGAGGTTGGAGGACATTATTGTTTGTATTGTTTTAGGTCAGAGAGTGGGGAAAGGGGGAGCGGAGAGAGCAAAATGGAACAGGCGCGGGGTTAGTGTTAATGGAGAGAAAAGGAAGATGGAGAGATTCCTTGATCAGCTCCCCGGGTGCACTATTCGAGTGTCGCGAATTCAAAAACACGCAGTCACGTGAAACTGATGCGGGGAAAGGGACGGGACAGTTTTCACGAACATCGCCGATTTCTAGTATTAAACTTTTGACTATGACTAAAGGTATATATGTTATTGAGGGCTCTTCAGTTCCCTTGAGTTGAGGACAGCGTAGAGAAGCGCTGAGAGCCGTGGTTGTGTTGGGCAAGAAGGGCCTCGTCCTGCTCTCTTATCTGATCCTGCAAAATGTCTATCACATTCCAGGGCAATACATCAAGCACACATCACTGATTAGCAATCGCTGGGACAAGAGGTCAGAGCAAAATTGAGGTGTTGTCGCAGATCACAAGATCACAGGGACGCTTACTGAACCAGGTCGATCCTTCGACAGCGAGGCCCGACGTCGGCGAGCCCATCCGCTGATCCGGCATAAAATCTGAGATGTCAGACTGGCCTGACATGCGATTGTACGAATCTCTTCTACAGACGTCAAACAAGGTCGCTTTGTAAGTACAAGTCATAAAACATTATACACACGATAGTGCAACCCAAGCATCGGGACGTACTCGTACGAATCCCATCCGTTAGAATCATTAGAGCTGATCGATAGCATAGTGTTGGTCGAGAAGCGCCTCACAGGGGAGGTATCGTCGTCTGAATGATAGCTGTGGCCCTTCGAAAAATCCAAGATCGGCGACGGCAGGAAAGAGGATTGGCCACTTGGGGAGGAGGTCAACATGGGTGAGGTGTCCTGTCGGAAGCTGCTTTCGTTTCCAATCGTGTTGTCGATGACAATCCGCGGTACCTCTGGGCGCAGTCTCGAGTTTTGCTTGGCCCGTCGTTGTTTCAAAAAGTTTCGCCTTGCGATAATCGTCAAAAGTAGATTATGAATCGTCTCTCGGGCTACAGCTGCCTTAATCTCCTTGACGCGTTCATTTCGCTTCAGGAACTCGTTCATTCTATCAAGGAAATAAAGAAAGTTGGATTGTTAGTACTGCATTCGTGCGATTGAAGGGTTAGGATAGCAATTCTTGCTTACCCTAGTGCGTGCTCAATATCCACAAGGGTGAAAGAAAGAATTTCCAAAACGCGATAGAAAGAGATCCCCCGAGGGGTGCAAGTAACTAGCGCTTCCTTGTATACGACGTTAAAGATCTGTCGGCGATGGTTCACATCCATGGTGTCGATCCTAGACAGCGCCTTCTGAAGACCCTGGAGATCCAGATTCACATCGAGTTTGCGCCGCTTTTCATCAAATGCAGATACACTAGGTTCTGGGCTAGAAATGGTAATTGGTACGGCTTTTGGCGAAGGGCCTCCTCCCGGCTGAGTCGTTGTAGCAGACAGACCGGGACTCACTGACAATCGATTCAGCCGACCGAGGACTGACCGATGGGACGTTGAACCGTTATGAAGTGAGGGGGAGGGGGATACACCCAGGTGACTAGGCGGCTCCTGCCCAGAGGATGAGGGCAGTGCAGATGGGCCGGGAGCCAAAGAGTAGGCCTTGACCAGATAAGGTATACTGTATTCTGGTTTAGCGTAAACCCTTGTGTTAAGCCGTCCTTCCAAAGACCTCAAAAACCTGGACAGATACTTTGGGTCGATGTAGCCAGTTCCCCTTGGGTCGTATTTTGCCCATTTCATCTTGAAGTTTCGCAGATCCTCCCTTGTGATTAAAGTCGTCTGAGAGTCATGTTGGTATGCAAACGAAAAATTGCTGATAATGACGGCGATAAACATGTTCAGCAGAATGTAGGTGCAGATGATATAGAAGGACAGAAATAAAACGTAAGCCCAAGTCTGAGAGCCGCAGTCACCGTCCAGGTACGAGGTCCTGCTCGGGGTACAGTTCGGCGCCTCAACCGCCATATCGTGCATGACGAAGTCCCAATTCTCTCCGGTCGTCATTCGGATAAGCATCAACATGGTATTCCCAAAAGAATCAAAGTTGGCTAGGCCTGTTGTCGATGGACCAAGACGCGTCATCCCAAAGAACTCTCGGAACATGATAGCATAGACAGAAAACACGACCATGAACACCGCCGTGATGTTGAGAATGGATCCTAGCGCGATTCTGTAAAAACAACATTGAAGTTTAGAGCTGACTCCCAGGCCAAGCGATGACAGACAATCGCGCCATAAAGACTTACACCAAGGCTCGGAAGAGAACCTGTAAAGAGTCGATTCTTTGAGCCAGACGGAACGAGATGGTGATCAGGAGGAACTTTTCCAGACGCGAAGTCCATAGCTAAGTTGACGATAGTTAAGTCATCGTCAATCTCACGTCCAGAAAGGCATTGCACCAGAAAGAAGTAGAGAGGCGATAGAGTTATACCTGGTGACCGATAAAACGCGGGATCAGAGTGATCAGCGCTAAAGTGGTGATGACTAAATCATATAAATTCCAACGCGACAGTCTCCACTAAAAAAAAGATGCGTTAGTCAAAGGCTAAGGATGGATGGGCGAGAGTAGCTCCGTGAGAGTGGCTCAAGTCACGTACCTTGTGAAAGCCATAACCAGCCAGTTTGATCATGATCTCCACCGAGTACAGACCAAGGAAAATAAAGTACGATATATCTATTTTTAAAGCAAGCAAGAATGTAAGCAACGGCTTATTGTGGATTCCAGATTCCAACTCATAGTTCCACGCCGGCAGTCTTACCTTGAATGTCAGTCAATAATTGGGGTTGACCATAATGCTGCGAGGCAATCAGACATACGTTCAGGACCAAGATAACGGTCATGACCTTCCACAAGGCGCCTCTCTTCTCGATCACCAGGTCATAACAGATTGCCCTAATCGGATTTTGCGGTCTCGCCGGCGTTGCAGTCGGCTTGATAAGTCGAAGCTGTCGTCGAAGGTCGCCCCAGCGTCTCTGCTCTACAGTCAGGAGTGAAAGACCTTGCCAGGTCTTGAAGGTCTCCAAGATGACTCCGATAAAGATCTGCACAAAGACGATGGACCCGATCAACATGAAAACCAGGAAATAGAACGAGTTGAAGCGATTGGGCTCGTTGGCTTGAACAAACGGCTGCTCGCCTAGGTAATTAGGCGCCGCGCGGCCAGACTGCATAACCAGGACCCATCCTTCCTGGGAAGCCATCTCAAAGAGAACAAGGACCGCGGTTTGGATTGAGTCGAAGCTGTAGTCGTAAGGATTAGTCCAAGCACGAGGGATTAAAATGTCGCCGTCATTATCACTAGGTGAGTTCATGAATTCGCCGACACAGTCTCCCTTAGCCAATATCGTGGTGTCGTTGCAAAGATAAAAGAATCCAGCATAAATGTTGATGCCGTAGATGGCAAATGGCCAGAACAGCAGTGCAGTCAACACGAGAGCGACGACCATTCTCGGCAAAGCTCTTGTTATGGCCCTGAACATGGCAGAAACTCCTTCGAAATAACGCACGATACGCAGCACCCGAAGACAGGATAAGGCTCGCACCGCACGAGAAACGCTGTAGAGGTGGTCGATCTGCGCAAAGGCCATCACGCAGCTCATAACGACGATGAACATATCCATGACATTCCAGAGGTCGCGAAGGTATGCTGTAGGTGTGAAGAAGAACCCATCTGCCATAATTCTGAGACATTGCTCCACGACGAAGATAATTGTGGTAACATAATCTATATCGCCGAGAATATCCTGTCGACGGGTATTGCCTGTCACCATGGCAACCCGTCTATCCACAGGGTCGTCTGCGATAATAACAGCAATGCTTAGCACGATGCACCCAAAAATGAACCAATTGAACCGATTCATGGTCGAGAGCTGACGGTCTGAGCGCGGGCCCACCAAACGGCGACACCATTGCCTGAAGCGGTTATTGCTTGGCAAAAGAAACAGGGATCGGTCGTACATTGGGTGAGCTTCGAGAAATTCCTGGATCTCCTCACTGTTGTCGTCGGCATAGGCTTTCTCCTTGGCCTTTCCCTTGCGATAAGCTTCCGGCAAGAGCGACTCTGCGGCAGTCCTATTCAAACAACTCCGTTAGTCCTTGCAGTTTCTATTGCTTCTCATTGCACTGACCAGCGAAAAGTATGAGCGCGTCATTTGCTTACTGAGAATCTCCCTGGGGTTTGTCCGTATCCCATGAGATCTTCTCAAGGCCTGCATCCAGGCGCTCAAGGTTGGCATCAATCTCATCCTGAGTCTTTCCAAAGCCAGACACGCCGCCGCTGAGCTGATTCAAATCTGGTTTCTCGTTTTTCAGCAGAAGCTTTGCATTTTCCATGGCCTCCAGCTGTGTCTGTGTCGGAAACCAGTAGTCTCGAATTCGCTCAAGCCAAACGATCAGATCAGGCTTGGACTCGGTAATTTCGGTTGTGTTCTGTGTAAGAATTTGTTTGTTAGTGCCTCTGATCGTTCGGCACAAAGAATAAACGACCGTCGTACAAAGCTCACTTACTGATGCAGTATCATCCTCCAAGAACTGACGGAACACATTCTTACGTATCGACCCAGTTTGGTCCATAGGTAAACCATTGACTGTGAGCGTCTGTGGCCGCGCAGGGAGATACGCATATGGATTGAGGTATCTATTTAAGCAGTGACAATACAGTAGGGCGATTCAGATGCACGCGCAAGGTATCTTGAAAAATGCATTCTGTCAAAGATACAACCTATATACTTACTGGAAAGCGCCTGCTGTTTTTTCGATTTTCGATCGTTGATGCGTTTCAAAATAAATCTCAAGTTGCTTTTTGTACTTTTCGTCGTCATCCATATCAAAGTGCTCCAAGACGATAGCAATGAAAAGGTTCAGGAGAATATCTAACATGTCAAAGTATATAGACTTGTTAGCGGGAGAGGAGATGGTCTTGTTTCCACCGATGAAAATTTTGCACAGCGTTCACCTACAGTGCGAAGCGCAATAGTATATGACGAAAAACACGACGCCGTAGACCTGCTTGTATCTCTCGGGGTGAGAGTCCAGTGCTTCGTACATGATGTTGACCCAATTTTCTCCAGTCAAAATCTAGCAGAGCGGGCAAGTTCAGGGCACATAGGTGTCAATTCAGCTACAGCGTAATCTGGCACGCCATGTAGTTATGTTTGTTTACTTACAATGAATAAAGATATAAAGCTTTGACCAAGATCATCGAAGTTGATAGGTTGGGCATCATCGGTGGTCATATCACCGCCAAAGAGCATCATTGGCACGGGAGAGCACACCAACAGGAACATGAACGTGATCAGCAGCAAATTCAGCATTCCTGTCGCGCTTCCAACAACCGTTTCCTACATTCACAATATCAAAAGGATATTGAAATCCAACAATTAGGAGAAAGGTTCTTGTTGATGATCCAGTGCACATTGAAAAAAAAGATGAAGCTTACCATCAAATCGCGGACCCCAGGGATGGCGGGTAACAGCCTGTAAGATCGCATAACCTGAAACGCGGTCAGGTAACGAAACCACTCCCATTGACGAATCACAGGCAAGAGAAGAATGGTCGTTGTAATGGCCAAGAGCAGATCAAAGCTGTTGGATTTCCGTTTCCAGAACTGTTTCCAAGTGCTGTGGCCTGCTATACGCACGCAAATCTCCAACAGGAAATATATTGTGAAGGCTGATTCTACAGCGTCGATTCTTTTCAGCTCTGAGGGCGAGCTGTCATACCGCCGAAAGCACATGGCCACCATATCGAGAAAGACCATGAAAGCGCCTACAGTTGGGAACCAGGGGTCGTTCACCATTCGAATGAGCCACTGCCGGTAAGGTGACTGGACTTGGTGGATTTGGTCTTCGAATTGCCAGCCTTCGGCCGTATCCAATAGGATTCGGGTGCTGCGAGTTTTGTTGGAAAAAGCCGAATGTCTCTTTTCAGCTCTTACAGCTCCAAACGAATACGTGATACCCGCTGCAAAAAATAAAATATAATAAAAATCGATATTCAGCTCGCCAGCTCAGCATCAACACAATGTTGATTAAAACACGTCAGCTCGCTAGCCATCTTACCGATGAAGAGTGGAATCATAAGGAAACTCAGGAGGAAAATCGCTGTGCAGAAGAAGATAGCCGCCCATCTCGAATCACCATCCATGGTCCAATACTCCACATCGGTCCAACCTTCCATAGAGCTGATCGTGAAAACCGTGAGCAACGAGAAGAAGAGATTGTCAAAAGAGACAAGTCCTAGACTTGGGTTATAGTTTGGGAACTGCATGCAAATCTGTCCATCCTGGCAGATCATGCTTGAGGTCCTAGGTGAAGAATCGTCACCGTCACCCTGCCCGATATAGTTGACAATACCCATGATCGTTCCGTTACTGTAGTATCCTCCGCAAATGACTTCTGGTGACACAGGTACCCCTATGGTAGTGCGACGTAAAACAAATGGTGCATCAGCATTCACTGTCATCTATTTAAAGTTATGACCGGCAGCGATAGCTGACAGAGAAAGACGTACAAACACTGGGATCATCATCTTGTGGAATGGCACAACGCCGTGACAACGCTCCCTGGAAGACGAGAACTCCAATGAGGCTCAAAATCATGAAGAAAAAGAAGATGAACCCCAGAATGGTGAGCAGTAGAGGTGCTGACATTGAAAGGGAATCGATAATTGTCTAAAGCATACATAGCAAAGTTGGCATTAGTAAGTCGGTGGCGGATGAATTCAAAACTCCCAGCGCATCAAAATTTTGGGCGAGCATTCCTCATGCCACTTACTGAAGTTCCTTCGGTCAGCGAAAGTAGTCGAAGCGGCCGAAGAGCACTGATGGCCTTAAAGAGGTACATATTATATTTGTCTTGAATGCCTGTCAACATTAAAACAAAATCGATCCAGTAGCTGAGCACAACGATTCCATCCAGACGATTATAATACGATCGGAAGAACGGTGCATGAGCAGGTCGTGTATCAACTTCCAGGGGCTGCTGTTCGGCTGCCTCATTACTGGCTGGTGGCTGCAGCGGCGAAGAGTTATTATGGAGGTTCGATTTATCGAACGCTGAGGAGCGGGAGTGAGCGCTATTGACCCGCGATAGTGAGTGCGACTTTTTCACGAAAGTATTGGGCCTAGCAGGCATCGTACTGAAGAAATGCTCCATTCCACTAGGTATCCACTTTCTCCACTGAAAGCCATTGCGGTCGAATACTAGTCCGTATACAATGGCCTTAGCCATGATCTCTAGTCTGACAGTGTAAAATGGGAGCGAGCCAATTGCTTAGCCAGAGGTACCTCAAACGGATGTTGGGATAAAATAAGCATACACAGCGGACTTACGTGTATAGAATATTCACTGCCAACAGTCCGTACTGAGTCCAATATGTGCCGAATTCGTTCTTGATCTCCCGAGTCATTGGTGTAATCACAAAAAAGACCCATTGTGTGAGGATCACAACTAGAATGAAGGGGTCGGTGTATCTAGTTACGCGCCACCATATGTTAGCATCAGTCTAGCAGGTATTTACGATACCCTCCTATGCCTCCCCTTCGCCATTTATATCTGCGCTTACTTTGACATGAGTACTGAGGCCAGCCAGAGTCGAATTGGATTCTCGGGAGAGAAGATCATCAGGGATCGTCCTTCCAGTCGCATTTTATCTGTCGCACGATGTACAAATCCGCCAGGTGTAAACGTCGATTCTTCATCCGCCTGATACGCCTTCTCTGGTAGCGCCGAGTTGGACTTTCCAAGATGAGATCCCGTACCGGAGCGAGAATAGTCAGTGTTTTGAATAGTCGCGCGATTTCCTTGCTGAGAAGTCCTAACACCCAAGTTTGTTCCACCTGCATGGCTTCCTGAACTTCTCTTTGATCCAGACTGCCTCGCCATCTGGGCAGAGCCATGATCAGATCCTGCGACATTTGAAGCTGGCGTGATTCGAGGTGAACCATCCGGATTTACCGGTGCATCATGTTGAAAAGAATTGCGTTGACTTGATCGCTGGTTATCATTCTGCTCGCTATCGCTTAGTTCACCCTGAGGGAACTGTAGCGGTCGACTTGGCAACTGTTCCTGTGCTCTAATGTTGACGACTCTGGAAGATACATTGGTCATAACATCGGATAGCCCACTCATCCAGCCGCCAGAATGTTCCGCCGTTGGTAGTCCTACCACGGAGGAGCGATTGTGGATAATAGAGGATCTTTTGGAACCAACTGATGACAATGTCGGCGATTCCGGTACGGTAGCCATACGCTCCCGTGTGGTGGATGTTGAGCTCCGGGAAGCAACTGATCGGGACCTTGGAGCATGCTCTGAAGGCTGTTCTTCCAAGTTGAAGGAAGTACGCCTCCGCCTGCGGAGGATAGATTCGTTCTCACCGAATCGGTCCATGTTGACGCCATCCACATCAAATTCCTGGCTGTAGTTGGAGATATGGCTGGTGGGGGAGAATGAGATATGGTGATGCTGGCCAGCCCCAGGAGAGTGGGAGAGGGAATAGGGTGATGCTGTTGAGGCAGAGGAGGGTTGTAGGTTGTTGCTGGATGGGTCCTGTGCATGGTCGAGGTCCAATTGTTGCGATCCTGGCGTCTGGAGGAACAACCGGCTTTGGCTCGGGAGGTGAGGATTTTGCGGGGCGGTGACGGGGGATTGGGAGGGAAAGAGGGGTTCTGAAGGGTGGCTATGTGGCGAGGCAGTGGGGTTTAGGTATTGAGAGGGCACGGTGGCGTCCCAGTCAGGGTCGACAGAGGTATGGGTGGTTGAGTGTTCATTGTTCATGGAATGGCATGCACTTCTGGACTGATGGAGGGAGGTGAGATAGCGAAGAGGGGAACGTGCAGGGGGCGGTACACAAGCTGTATGGGTGCTGTGTGTGGATGAAGAAGAAGAGGCAGGGGTGATTACGGCCAAAGGAAGAATAGGAATGCGATGCAGGGACAGATGGATGAAGGTGGGCAGTGAAGAGGCGAGCAATGAGCGGTGTGCAAAAAAAAGGTGTGCAACCATCGCAGGTGTGCTGTTTTTGTTCTTGTCACGAAATCAATCGATTCAATAATACATATTACAACTGCCCAAATCTAAATTTGAATGCACGAAATGAAACGATCCACTCTGAGATGGTATGTGGCAGCGCTCGCCCTCATTTATTTGAAGTCTTTCACCATGCAGCGGTTGTTCTTGACGTCGTCCTTTTGTTCACCAGTTCAGCCCATTCTCTCTTCTCTTCCTCTCTTCCTCTTTTTTTCTCTTCATACCACACTCTCCCTTTCACGCAATCGCCCCCACACGAAATACTTCAACGAAGCTGAGCACTTCGCTCCTTCTCTCTTCCTTTCCTCATTCACCTTCTCATTCCAATTGGCTAACACCCACTCGCGCCTTTGCCGAGAATCCGTCCTCCACAGAGTGCTTAGGCCTGACCCCCGAAACACCAATTGCCATATCACCAACCGGCCATCTTGCCCATCATGTCAAGCAACAACCTCCGCCCTTCAGAGTCCTCGGCCACTCTGACCGATGACGCTCACGCCCACGCCCACGCCCACAACCTGCGTGTCCGCACTCTCCCCAATTCTTCTTCAAATGCCTCCTTCAACACCTCAACCACAGCATATCCGGCATCAACGCGACGGCCTTTTGCCAATGCTAACTTCCACACTCCAGAGACAGCGACGAGTATGTTTAATACTGAAGGACACCACCCCACCTCGACGAACCCACTCTACTTGCATGGTCCTTGGTTCAAGGATCGCAACGGCCGCACCGTAACCCTTCGTGGCGTCAATCTTTCTGGCGCATCCAAGACCCCAATAGGTTGTCCGTCTCACCAGCTAGAAGGTTTCTTCGACACTGATGGGACCGAGATCTCGTTTATTGGCAGGCCATTCCCGCTTGAGGATGCGGACGAGCACCTGTCTCGACTCCATCACTGGGGGTTCAATATGCTGAGATTCATCGTCACCTGGGAGGCGATCGAGCATGCCGGACCGTAAGTTCATTTGCAAGCAGAGAATGCTAACGTGTTTGGAATGAGAAAGCAGCAACAAAAGATGTATTGGATGTGATGGGACGGGATGATGGCACAACAGCAATCCAAATATCATGTAACATCATTCGAAATGTGCGGACAGAGACCAATGGGAGCAACAGGGTGAAATTGAGCGTTATCTTTATCTCCCACCATTGCCCTCAGTTGGTAAATCGGCATTTGTCTGTTTGGCCACCATTTGAACTCAAAAGTGGAAAAAAGTGTGCTGCCAGAGGTCACCCTTTGATGTTTTATGAACACCACTTCACTCCCGCACTGAACCCATTCACACGCGGTTCCATCACCAGCCAGCACTGTATGTATCAGACCCATGCAGCTCCTCTGGCGAGGATAAAAAAAAAGACCGATGCCGCAGCCCAATTCCTGAAGTGGCCATGCATTGCAGCCAGCATTACAAGCAACCCTAACGTTCCTCAACAGATCGATGGGAGGCGTGCGGGGTCGAGTGACCTCAAAATTCCTCACGCACACACCCATGTTTTGTCTCTTTCTGCTGTGGAGAAGAAAATCAGGCCACTTTTTTTTGTCCAGAGTTTCTAGTTGTTGATGTCATTGTTGTTGTTCACGTTATCGATGAACCCTGAAATTATACACACGCTTGAGGGATAAATCTTGAATAGGGAAACAGAAATGGAACAACTGGCTGGGTTTCTTTTCTATGTGTTTTACCCGGCTGACCATGTCACCCCACATTCTCCCTCCAATATTCACTCACCATAGAGGCAAATACGACGTTGACTATTTTGAGTACCTCGTCAAGGTGTTTCATAAGTGCAAGCAATACGGCTTCAAGTGCTTCATCGACCCCCACCAGGATGTGGTAAGCCAACATTGGAAATCCGATGATCATCAACACCGCGGAAATTTTTGTAATATCACCACACACATCCCCGACGGTACTAAACAGCAACGTGACATGTTCTCAAATTCTATGCATTAGTGGTCCCGATTCTCGGGTGGATCGGGCGCGCCATTGTGGACTCTATACCTCGCTGGACTCGACCCCAGCTGCTTCCCTCAGACCAACGCTGCTTTGGTCCACAACCTCTATGAAGACCCCGAAAACTTTCCAAAGATGGTCTGGGCAACCAATTACAACAAGTTGGCGGCCGCCACTATGTTCACCCTGTTTTTCGCAGGATCGACTTTTGCGCCAGACTGTATTGTTGATCAGATGAACATCCAGGATTACCTCCAGACACACTACATCAAAAGCTATATGGCTCTGGCAGAGTACATCACAGCCCAGAATGGCATTGAGGACGATGTCGTAATCGGATACGATACCTTGAATGAGCCCTCGGCTGGATGGGTCGGCACCGAGGACGTAACAAAGTTCCCACATCACCAGGAGCTGAAGAAGGATAGCACCCCAACTCCTTTGCAGGCGATGCTTCTGGGGCAGGGATTTAAGCAGACGGTCGAGTTTTGGGTAACGACTTTCTTTGGACCTAAGAGAAAAGGTTCCAAGACCATCGATCCCGAAGGCGTCACAGCATGGCTCTCCAAAGAGAAGCGTGATGAGAAGGACAAGAGATTCGGATGGAAACGCTCGTCTAATTTCCCTGAGGCTGACAAATGTATTTGGGCACATCACGGCGTCTGGGACATTTCTACCCAGCAAGTGTTGGAGCCAGAGTATTTTTCCAAGGATCCTCAGACTGGCGAAAAGTATGATTTCGACACGAGGTCATTCTTGCCGTTCTGCCGACGATATGCCCAAGCTATTCGGACCATCCACAAAGCGGCCATTATCTTCTTGGAGCCACCAGTCAACGAACTTCCACCGTCCCTTCCACCACCTCACGATGATGACGATGTTGCCCACTTCGATATCACCTCGCGTGTCGTCTATGCACCTCATTGGTACGATGGACTAACACTCTTGAACAAGCGCTGGAACTTTTTCAATGTTGACTACCTCGGTGTGAAGCGCGGCCGATACCCCAATTATGCCGCTGCAGTCAAGATTGGTGAAAAGGCAATCAAAGAGTGTTTCAGGACGCAGCTCGCGTATATTAAGGAGGAGGGTCAAGAGGCCATTGGAATGCATCCAACACTCATTGGAGAGATCGGAATCCCCTATGACATGAACGATGGCAAGTCTTACAAACCCAATGGCAACTACAAGGACCAGATCAAGGCCATGGATGCCAACATGTATGCACTGGAATCCAATCACCTCAACTTTACGCTCTGGAACTATTGCCCGGACAACTCTCACAAGTGGGGCGACCAATGGAACGGCGAAGATCTTTCGTTGTGGTGTAAGGACGATTTAGACAGAGATCCACGTCGGTTGACCAAGAAGAGCAGTCAAGCCAGCTTCTCCAGCGACTCGTTCAGTCTTCACAAAGTCGGATCCGATAACACCATGGCTCCCTCTTCAGGGGTACAGGACCAGGCGCCCACAGCGACAGCACCGATGTCGTCTTCTGTCTTGAGCAATCTTAAAGAGTCGCCTGTGCACCTTAGTGTTCCACAACTGTCGTCGGCCTCACCTTCTTCATCCTTTTCAAGTTCCTCAAAATCATTGTCCTCGTCAGCGTCTTCGGATCAGCGTCTACTTCAGGACTCGGGCTCCACTCCAGACTCCAAGTTCCCTCACCCTGATCTGGGTGGACGAGCTGTGCTAGCGTTCTGCAGGCCTTTTGCTCAAAAGGTTGCCGGTATTCCTCTAGAGCTCTCTTTCTCTCTGAAAACTGTCACGTTCAAGTTCTCATTCAGGCGGACACGCATGGTCGAACCTGGCGATGCTTCCAATCCGCTAAACTCTCCTAGACCTGGCAAAATCACCCAGCCAACAGTCATTTACCTCCCCCGTATGCACTTCCCATGTGCAGAGGAGTATCTGAGCTCCTTGGAACCTGCTGCAGCTCAGCAGAGCAAAAAGGATGCTGCCTGCTCAGTGACCGTATCGGGTGGCCACTGGAAGTGGGGTGATGATGGGCAGCATTTGTATTGGTGGACGGATGACGATGACAATGACGAAAGTGAGGATGGCCCAAGCGAAGGCTCCAAGTGGCGTAACGCCGAAGATGACGACAACGATGTGTTTGAGATTACGGTGGTAGGCAAAAAGTGGTCAGGCAATTCGCTTGATTCAAATCGTTCAGGAAGCGGTGGTGGTTTCTGGAGCGCTATCAGCCAATGCTGCCGAATCTCGTAGATTTACTGTCGTAGAATTAAAAAGATGGCATCGATGATGCCTTGTAGACAAAAATGCGATTTTGTGAGTGGAGTGTGTAGTTTATCTATTGTTTCTACATTTCAATTCTATCTGGCAGCTAACAGGTGTTGTGCAGTTGTTTCTCTCTCCTTTTTGCCAGCAATTTGCATTTCCTGACTAATTTACTTGGTCTTGACAAAGCGAAGCTTGTTTGGTGAGTACTTGAAGTTGTCGGCGTAAATCTTCTTCTTGAAGATCTTCTTGTTGGGCTCCTGGACAGTGAATTCCCAACCTATGTGATCGACGGTCGCACATTAGCCACAACAATCGAGGTGTTTACATATCTAAGAAAGAAAACATGCACGAAAACTCATACCCTGCTTATCGGCAAAGGCGATGGCGTCCTCCTTGCTGGTGAACTTCATGGCAAGGGCCTGCATGTAATCAGAGCTATTGGATTTTTTTGCGGGAAGGAGAGATCCATACATCATTGTTGAGTATTCGGGCATTCTCGCTCCAGGCTAATCCTGATCCCCTGCAGTATAAAATCGTTCATTCAATCCCTTCCGGTCTGTACCTGGAAGCCCAGCCGATCAGCTCGTTCTCAAAGCGACCAGCCTCAAGCTCAGTGTCAAAATCCAGTTTCCAGTATCCAGTGTTGGCGATTCCGGACTGGGTGGCAGCCTTGCACTGCTGGAAGATGCGGCAGGGGTGCATACGGACCTCCTCTATAGTTTTTTTTTTTGGTTTCAATTGAGAAAATTGATGTTTAGTTGCTGCATATGATGCGCAATGGAATACGTATCATGACTGGAGGCACGTTTTTTGTTTTTGTCGGTGTTTCCGAAAGAGCGCGCTTTTGATATTTTCGGTGAGGAAAGGTCGCTGAGGGGTCGCCGTCGAGTTAACGCGTGAAAGGTATGGTCGCCCTGTTTCGTATTGACTCCTAGTCTTCAATCCACAGATCCCAGTAGATTTGATCCTGTGAATTGTAAATGCCTCCTAAACATTACTCACCAGGGGCTCCGCTGATGATCTCAGCCTGGAGAGCGACGGGTTCCCGGGTCTCGGTGACGGATGTGGAGGTGGTCGAGTACTGGTTGAATCTAAAGAGGGCCGAGGAAGAGGGGGCGGCAGGGCGGAGGGACGCCGAGAGGGAGACCCTCATAGCCTGCTTGACGAACAGAGCTGTGGACATGGTTGCGTGATGGTGTAGAGATGGATGAATGCGCAATGTTGATCGTTCTTCGGAGCCGAAAAGCAGTTGTTAAGATGTGCGACGACAGAGTCTTCCGGTTCCGCAAGCCACCTGCGCAACACAATTGAACCGTTGGAGAGGATTTCCTTTCTGGGAATAATGGAACAGTGCTCAGAAAAAAAAAGCCCACGCTTGCTCGCGAGAAGGAAGGAGGGAATCAGATTCACCGACAGATTCTTCTCCGGAATCCATTCCTTCTCTTCATCCTCCATTCCCTCCCTCCCGTTCCCTCCGGAAGTGCGAAAAGGCGCTACAAAAACAAACAATGTATCGCGCGGCTTCCTTCTGCAGCAGCAGCAGCAGCAGGCCTCTTCGCATGAACACTGCTGTTCCGTTCGCACGGCGCCAAATCATTTTCGCCACCTCTGCATTCACATCCGTGCGCACTCTCAGGACTGTCCCCCTTCCCTCCGCAACAGTAGCTAGAGCAGGCCGACTTGTCTCACCTTCTGCTATCTCGGCTCAATCAGCCCCATTCCTTCGCACAAAGGTTGCCTCTGTCGCCAAGAATGCTGGTCGCAAATATACAACGCAGCCGTCGTCAGTCACTGTGGAGGAAGAGGTATGACATGCAATCCCTCCTACTCAATTGTTGTGTGCACATACCAAAATGCAGCTAGCTCGCTTTTCTCCTTTCCCCGCTAACTTTAATTCATTTTCATAGCTTCCTTTGCAGTATGGCATGCTCTACTTTGACAATGCGTACCCGCTCAAGATGGGCTGGTGGGATCCCCGGTACTCACTTCTGAGGCCAGGATGGAAATCACTGGAGCGCAAGGCAAAGACGGAGTTGGTCCCGCCCGAGAACGCCATGCCCTTTCATTTCAAGATTGGAGGCATCGAGCCACGGTAACGAGGATTTAACTGGCCCCCCAAGCTTTTATCTCCCTCCTTGGGTCATTTCACATCTGCTGCCCGACTGACGGAATATTTCTTCCTTGTAACCAAAAATAGACTGAAGGATGGCGGCATGTTTGTGCACTTTTCTTATGTCCACCCAAGCTCTTACACCACGCGCGAAGCCCTCAAAGAGATCGAAAGCCGTTGTGAGCAACATCTCATCAGCCACGACCACTACATGTGGTTCAATTTCCAAAAGGTCCGAGCTTTCCTTGTCAAAGGTTCTCCCTTTTTGGAGGATATGGCCAGTCGATACCCGAATAGCCGGATCAGGATCGAGTACACAGGAGATATCAACGTCGAGGGACTTTATACACTGTTTCGCAAATACGGCAAGATCATTGACATCGTTACGCTGCCGCCTGTGAAGGATGTCCCCACCAAACAGGCTATTGTTCAATACTCGTTCATGCGCGCCTCAACCAGTGCAAAGAGTTGTTTGCATGGTGCTGAAATCAATGGCGTACGATTGAATGTGACCTATGAGAGGACGATGCAAGGAAACGCAATCTGGGTGTGGCTGACGAGCCATCCAAGGATTACGGTGCCGCTGGGAGGCGCGGCGCTGGCTGGAATGTCGTTTGTGATCTTTGATCCTATGCGTATTTTTAGTATGCATGCCAAGATCACTCAGCTTTTCAACGTCAACGAGTACCCGTTACTGAAATGGCTGAGGAAGGAAACTGTGGGGCGTTTGACGCGCTCGCCGGTTGATTCGTTGCAGGCAACGGGATGGCGTGAGAGAGAACACGACGAAGAAAAGCTCCGTAATTGGCTGCGAGTTCCTCCGGGTATGAAAAAAAAACACATACGCACACGCATAGAAAAACGTTGATCTACAGGTTTCTTTATAGATGGAGCGAGGAGAAAAAAATGCGAAAACAGCAGCTCGCTAACATACCCCGAACTTTTAAACATATTCCTTCTTAATAGAGACCTTCGCGATTATTAATGGTCCTCGAGGAGCAGGAAAGACAGAGATGGTCGATTATGTGATTAAGGACAAGAAGCACAAAGTCGTCATCCGCTGCGAAGAATTAGCGAACGCCCGAAGCGAGAGCGAACTCCTCGTCAACCTCGCCAAACAAGTCGGATACATCCCTCTCTTCCAATTCATGTCGACAATCAACAACATGATGGACATGGCCATCACCGCCACCACAGGCCAAAAGGCTGGACTATCCGCTACATTCGAGGGTCAGCTCAAAAAGATTCTCGATACTCTCACAATTGCGATCCAACAGGCCTCGCCTACAAAGAACATGTCCAGTTTCTCACCTGAGGTGATCATGAAGAGAATTGAGGCTACGATAGCAGAAAAGGCGCGTCGCGCAGATTTGATCAATTCAGGATGTTCTACAATGCCGACCCAGTCGTTGGAATCAAAAAAGGAGGATGCGAAGGCCAGAAAGGAGAAGAAGAGAAAAGAAGAAGAGGAGACTAGATGGGTGGATCCGGATGAGATCCCAGTGATTGTCATTGACGGGTACATGTCCAGAGAGAAGGGGCCCCATGCTAAGGAACTGTGGAGCTATTTGGCGGACTGGGCTGCAGTGCTGGTTGAGAACCATGTGGCACATGTAATCTTTTTGAGCAACAACGTCGCCGCTGCAAAACCTCTTGCTAAAGGTAATACGCCAACATTTTTGTTTTTTACATTTTCTTTTTTTGCAGAATATTCTTGCAGGTGAAAAAGGATTGACGTTAACTTGCTGTGTGTCACTGGACTATCTTATTTTAGCCCTGCCAAATATGACATTCGAGACGATCGTGCTCGCAGACGCTAGTCTCGAGTCTGCCCTTGAGTTTGTGTACAAGCATCTGGACAGAGACGAATACCCAGACTTGATCGAGGCTGTGGAGACCATTGGAGGTCGTCTCACTGATCTCGAGCTCTTTGTCCAAAAAGTAAAGAGCGGCATGGGCCCTGAAGGTACAAGCACAAAGACTTTCATCTATTTCTGGATTTATGATTAATACGCTGAAGTGACTAAATGTGTTTCTTGCAAAAACCACTCCCCGCCATATTTCTAGATGCGGTGCATGACATCTTGGGACGAGCGGTGGTCGAGGTCAGGAAGGGCGCGTTTGACTTTGACAGCATGGACGGCAGAACATTGAACTGGACCCCAATCCAGTTCTGGGCTATTATGAAGCAACTCGCCGCTGGAGAGTCTGTAAGCCTTTCAGCGATTTACTCCTATTGGGTTTTCATGATTCTGGAGGCATTTTTTACTAAACCATCTTCCCTTCTTTTATTGTCGTGTGTGTAAGGCCAACTTTGACGAATTGAAGATCCACCCGTTGTTCAAGAACGACGAGTCGCCTTTCGGAGCTTTGGAGCAGGCAGAACTGATCTCCATTGTTCACAGGCATGGTAAGAACACGACTCTTTTGAGAGTGTATTGTTCGCGCAAGGAGACAAAAAAAATCACCCCATTTTGACGTTTCCTTCTGTCTTATTTTTTTTTTTTGGTGCTAGGACGACCATTCGCTATCCGCCCCGGAAAACCTATCTATCGCGCTGCATTCCAAGAAATCCTCGCTGATATCGGTTTCACTGCCGTCATGGAACTTGAAGCGTCCTCGTACCTCGAAAAGGAAGAAATGGTCAAGGTCATGAAATACGAGGCTGAACTGAAGGAGCTTTCTAACTTGCTCCACGACGATGGATCATGGCTGTTTGGCGGCGGAAGAGTCCCCAAGGAGATCGACATCCGCGTCAAGTGGTTGTTGAAGAAGTTGGCAGAGTCCCATGCGAAGATCGAGCAGTATGAAAAGAATGCCGCTGAAGCCAAGAAGGCTGTCATCAACCTTGGTTTGGCAGCTTGAGCAAACAGGAACAAAATATAACCTATAGACCTTAGATAGACATAGATAAAACATCAATCATTATTTTCATTCACGTTCAACCTTTATCGCCGAAAACATAACAGATCTTTCCATTCCCATGTAATATAGCAAGGCGCAAGGCTGATATTTTATTGAGGATATTCTATGGTGCATTGCTTTTAGCAGCCCATCGCAAGAAAATTAATTAAATGTCGGTCTACTTGACGCGCAAAACGCCACGGACACCCATCAAAAACCTCATGAAGATCTCCCTTCTCGCTGGCGTCATCGCCACATCCCTCGGCGTCAACTCTCTCTGCCCAACTACGTCTCCTGACGGGAAAGCTTCTGCCAAATGTTGGAATGAGCTCGATAGTCGCTGCTGCAACTCTGGTGTCACAGGTGTCTCACTCGCCGCTAACATCTCCTGGATCAATCCACCGTAGGCTTCCTGTCTTGCACAGACCAGAGCCAAGACGCAAGATCCCGCCACATCAACCAACTCCACGTCGAGCTTTTTGAACAACAATTGCTCGAACGTCAACTTCAGGAACTCATCCAGGTGGGGTCTTAGCGCTGCATTAGTATTAGGGGCATTGCAAGCATAGAGAGCCAAGGCGGTGATGGCCTGGAAGGTGAGATGGGTGACTTCGAGGATATTGTGGTCTATGCCATATTTGAGCGAGGCCATCAGGTTATTAAGCAGGTCGGTCGGCAATTCGACGAGATGCCCGGGATAGGTCTCAACCAGCCTTGAGATCAAGCGGACGTAGAGAGTACACAGTCTTGGGATCTTCAGCATGTTCTCCTTGATCATGGGAATCAAGATATTGATTCCCGAAAACACCACCGTCGACGGCGAGACAGCATTAGGCGCATGTGCCAACATTTGATCGACACCATGCACCTCCAGAAGACACAGCAGCATCTCCAACACCACCGAAACGTCGCTATATGGCTCATCTTCAGCCTCCTCCCATGCAGTCGCTCTCTTCTTGCCGAGATTGGCTGCCGAGAACGTCTGCAAGAGGTTCATGAGGCAGGTATGGAAGTAGCTAATCTGCTCGGGCGAGAGAGTTGTGAACTCGAGGTTCTTAATCAGATCTGTGTACAGTCTCAAGACCAAGATCTGGACTTCGGAAAAGTTGCTGTAGATCCGGACGAGATCCACAAACGACTCAAAGAACCGAGAGCAAAAATTGTAGATCATAGGGGTATTAATGTCTGTCAGCGCCAATGCGAGCCCATTGAACATCTATGTGAGTGACAAATTCACAAGTTAATACGTAAAGTAGCTATCGGTGGCGCAATTGTTGAGCGCTTGTGGAACTTGGAGGTTACCTCGAGACCGTTCATGATCTGACTCATGACTTCTTGGGATTGGTAGTTGGCTTGGAACGACTCGCTGTGGAGAACAGCAGCAAAACGCGTTTCGATTGCCGTTGAGATCAAGTTGAAGTAGTGGCCGTTCAACTGCTCAGTGGGAGCATACGAGATTATGGCGGTGATTGACTGGATAAGGGAGCTAAGATTGATGTAGTGCTACGATGAGTAATTACATCGATAACAGGTGCTCCTAACCACTCAATTTTGCGCCATCTCTTTTGAAAGCGTACTTATGGATGACTTCGGGAAGGGCAGAGAGATGTTCGATGAAAAAGCTCACCAGAGAGGGGAATTGCTCTATTACGTATCGGAATAAGATATCAACAAGGAAGGAAACCAGAATCAGACTTCTGCTCTGCTTTGTGCCGCCTGCCTATGAGATTTGAATCGCTTACCGGACTGCAAAAGCGCGTTTCTGATTGACGATCTTTGCCCAAACGTGTTCATAAGTGCGATAATCTAGCAATAGTCGAGGCAAAATCTTAAGTACCCATTCACCCAAACGGACATCAAGATCGTTAGCAACAGCAAGAAATACTCACTTGAACCAGGACATCGGGATCCGCATTCCACATGATAAAGTTGATGCGCAGCTTCGCGATCAAAAACTCCAAGATGGAGACGCCTTTTCCACCTTGAGAGGCCTCGCCGTATGATTGCAACAAATTGTGGCTGTTTCGAAGTAAACGTTGGCGTCAATGGCAGCCAGAAAAGCAATAGTACAAGACACGTCCGTCTTAGTTTCGTCATTTACCTGAGACTAGAGTAATTGTCTGGACTTGCGAACAGGTATGTCTTGACCCAGCGCTCAAGGAACCAAAAGAGCGACAGGGCGACCTGTGGACTACAGGAAATTGCCTGGAAATGCGAAATAATAAGAGTGCTTCGTTAGCGCGCGATTGATTGATTACAGTATGAACCCGGCTCATGGTGTAGAATTGGCGTAACATGCCTGTGCTGAGTGGGAATCTAGCGAGATAGACTCCAGAAGACTCATCAAATTGCTGAAAATGTTAACGAGCTGATCCTGAGCCAAGGTTTGGGACTTCGAAAGCTCGTTCAACGTCTCTGGTACGAGAGCCGTCTCTCCGACATTGTTGTCAGCAAAAATGTATCCAGTGATGACAATCAACCAGTGCAGATGCTCCCACAAGTACACGACGTAATCTGGATGGTTGCCATCGTGAGTTGTGTTGAGAAAGGCTTGGAGACGCTCGACACGATCGTGAAGAAGACCCTGGAGGCGAAGGAGTGTGTTACGGGGGTCGAGTCTTGCTAGAGCAGCAATCGAGATCAGTTGGTCGCCGTAGGTCTCCCAGTCCTGGAATCCGTCGCTTTCCTCCTCCACCAAGGCATTGAACTTTGCCAGCTCCAGTCTAGTGTCGATGTATTTCTCAACAATGCGATAGCTAATGCTATGGAAAAACTGGAGCAAGTTAGTCGCATCAGCGACCAGAGCTGGTGAATTGTGATCCAGAACAGCAGACTGCGAATCTTGCACTACGAGTCAAATTTAAAAACAACGGTTAGCGTGGCTCCTCTCGCGTGTATGACTAACACCTGTCTGCGCGCTTAAGGTCGTTTACCAAGCTTGACCCAGGTCACTAATAGCTCATCGAAAGCGCCCATGAGGCTCTCAGACTCCTCGGGAACCTTGGCCGACTCGTTCAAGCAGTGGATTGTCAATAGAGCCACTTGATTCAAAAAGTCGAACCTCTCCGAGACGGCACAGATCGTTTGAATCGAGTGGAAGGAGAGCAATTGACGAATCATTTCTGTGATCGCGATCATGTTCTCCGTGTAATCTGCCTGCAGGCATTCATCCGATGAACACGACGCAACACTGGAAAATAGCGAAATTAGTCTAGAGCTCCTTTGAGTCAAGCATGCTATTTCGATCGCAGGGGAGGACACGTACTTGTTGATGAGCGTCAATAGGCCCTTCATGACTCCTGAGATATGATGGATCGTGGCCTCGTCGTTGACAAAGATTGATCCGTGAAGTCCGCAAAGCTGGATTAAGCACTGTCGAACGCGATGGGTCATAATATTATCGTCCTGGACCAACGGAAACAACTATTCTCATACGATTCAACAAGATATTAGAGGGCTGCAAGAAAGAACGCCCAGCGACAATAAAAGTATCGTGTACATAAAAGTACATACTGTGAAGAACATTGACAGGACGTCGGCATTCACAAGAACAGATCTCCAGCTGGCAGGATAAACAATTGTCCTGTTAAAATCATCCTCATCGTCGGCAAAAGTACCTGCCAAAACTGGCTGACCTAAAAAGAGAGCATAAATCGGGTTTTGTAAAGCGTCAGCACCTCATTTCAATTAGATACATGCCTCAGCCAGAATAACATAACTCCTAATGATACGTACTGTTTGATGCAAAGTCCCATTGGAGAATGGTTTCCAGGAGGAGGATAGAAAGACTGAGGAGCGGCTTCTGGGATCCCGATACTTCCTGACCAGGAATGGCAATCAAATCATGCAATTGCTCGTGCAAGATCTTCAAGGCGGCTTCAAAGATCAAACGAAGGCGTCGTTCTTCGAACGATAATTTGGTTTTGTAATGGAAATCCCACGTCAATCCCACACTGCTGGCCTTTCCCCTGCTCGAAAACTCGTCCACAAGCGCATGGGCAAGCGAAAGCCCAATCTTCTTTTCCTGATCTCCCATGGACAGGAGCTGGATGATATGGTTGTAGACGACATCCTGTTCCTCTTCTGAGGCCTCAAGCCATCCACGCTTCGAGATCACGGCAATAGCCTGATATATCTGCTTGGCTACCCAAGGGAACATTCTAGGGTGCTGGAGGTTGTATTGAATGAGGTATGCCTGCAGGTGGTGGATATCTTGCTTCTGATACAAACCATACTCCCGCACAATGGCTCCAGTGATTCCTGAAGCTGCATGGAACTGAACCGATGGTGTATTGGAGTTGGCTATTGTGTGGAGAGCAAAACACAGGTGGAGGTTAGGGAAAGGTTTCTCTATTACCGCGCCTCACCAAGACGGGAGGATCAATTGTGCATCATATTACCAAGAAGATACTGGCAAACAGGGACGATGTTGGCGCTCTGCTTAAAGTCGATCAAGACCTTCTCGGCTTGCACTCGAGTTGTTGGGTGCTGCGTAAGGGTTAACAAAACCCGATAAGGATATAAAATAAGGGCGAAGCCCAAAAAAAAAATAATAAAAAAAAAAGTTTAGCTCTCTGCAGCCGGAAACTTGCTTTGTGCTGTCGCCGCTGTGCCTGAATAGATCTTGACCCCATTGAGGCTCAAAGCAATTCCAATGTTTTCGTACCTGTGCCTCCACACAAGCCTTTTCGATGGTGGCCAGTACAGTCGGGTAGTCCATGGTCCTGATGGCGAATGGGCAAAGAGAATTGCGACCGCTTTTCTTAAAGATCTTGAAGAGCCTTCTTTTTTTGCCAGGTATGACGACTTTGTGCGATTGTTTGTTTCTGTGACGACGCTGTCTGCTTCAGAGAGCGGACTCTGCAGCCACCTAGGGGAACGCGCTTCCACTGGAACGAGGAATTCTCCTGTACCCGCTGCAATGTAACAACGAACAGTTAGCGCTATTGCAAGGAGAGAGCAACACGTTCGTGATTGAGGAGTATCCTGGCCATTTCTATGGAAGGCGCCATATTGTAATTCTCAGTCTACCACAAAGATGAATTACGTGCAGCCAGCAATAGTACCACTGCTACGACCCAGGATTCGACTTTTTTGTGTAATATTGCTGTTGGTATTTTTTTAATTACAGCGTCAGGATGAACGCAAAGAAGTACCTGCAGTACTGTTAATTGATGAAAATGTTTGAGTGTGTATGTGGGGCACCGCAATGGATGCAATTGACTACAATACAGCAGCAGCTTGAAACGAGTAATTTTTGTGTCAACTCCGTGCCCCTCTTTTCAAGATTTAATCTTTTGGGATTTCTGGGAGAGACAGGCAGACAGACGGACAGAGCACGGATGCAATCATTTGCTCCTCTGGTCGGTGGAACCGTGGCAATCGGGTGTTTATTGCCTGCCCAAATGTAGCTTGGGCCATCCATCCATCCATCCGGTGCGGTTGCAGCGCAACAGCCCCTCTGTGTCGGGCGCTATTTTAATCGACGTGCTGGCCCGACTTGTTCCAGCGCACAAACAAATTGCAATTTAACGGGGGGAACTGAGGCCTAGTCAGCCACCATCACAAGCATGCGCAGATCGTGCCAGACATGCGCACAAGGAACGACATTCGACATCTCTCGCTCGCTCGCTCTCTCTTCGCTCTTGTCGCCCTGTGCGACCAAGCGCGCGACTCATGCTGCAGACGTAGCGTGGCTATACCGCACCCAATTGCAACGGGAAGAATCAATTGTATTCTTCCACACAGTTGTAATTAAAAACCTCCGAACCCAATCCAACCTCTCTTCTTCCCCTCTTCCTCTACTCCTTCATCGCTCTCTTTTCTTTGACGTCTTCTCTTCTTCTCTTTCTTCGCTTTCCATCATCCATTGTTCCGGAACTCCGCGTCTGCCTCCCTATACTCTAGCTGTGTCCTGCTCCCGCGTCCCCCTCTTCTTCCCCTTGCTGAACTCTTTTTTTATCCCACACATCGCCACCAACCGTCAGATTCTTTTCACCCTCCCTCGCTATCTTCGCAGCTCAAAAAGAAAAAACGTAATCCTTCCCCTCTTGCGGTCACAGCAATTATCCAATTATCCCAAAAGGGTAAGCAAGAAAGCAGTTTTGTAGTACAGGAAACTCCCAAGTCTCCGACACTCAAGGGCGCGACTTGATCCCTTTTAATGTCTTGCAAGTCTTTGGATCTCGATTGATGCTGCTTTGCAATTGATCCACTGCTCTGCTTTTTCATGTTCTTCTATTTTCCGCCATGGCGGTAAACGGGAAGAAAATACGTCAATTGTTGCCCTTTGTTTGATGTTTTGCCTTTCCATCGTGTCATCTCTCCATCTCACCGTCATATCTTTCGAGCCGTCTGGTTGGTTCGTTGTGATGAAAAAAAAAATTAGTCCCTTAATTTTTGAGTGATCGTTCTTTATTATTTTTTAAATACTTTCTTGGTCATCGTTGTCCTTCTACATCAAATCCCATCAGCGTAATTTTGTTGTTGTTGTTGTTGTTCGTCTTTACGCCCAAAAATAGTTCATGGTCCCCAATTCTCTTTGTTTGTCTTGCCTGTCCTATTTTTTCTCGTCAAAATTATTTTTGCCCCGGTTATAATACACCGGCATTCCTTATAAAAGGCGGACTGAACCCTTGCTCTTCTCGTTCACTTCTTGTTTGCATTCATTCCCTCTCATACTTACTCTTTACGTTTGCTCATTATAACCTCCGTCGGCTCATTGGTAGTCATCGATAACGACCCTTCCCTCCAATTCTTTTTTTCTTTTCTTTTTTGCATTCCTCTTTCTTTTCTTGTATTTTTTCCCCTGCACGAAGACCACCTATAAACCCCTACACATCTCTCTCTCTCTCTCTCTCTCTCTCTCTCTCTCTCTCTCTGTCCCTCTCCCCTTCCCTCCTTCCCTCTGTTTCTCTCTCTTTCCTTTCCCACTTGTTTTGCCCGCAGTGCTCTCATCCTACGAAAAGTGCCCGTCCTATTTCTCAACTCTCTCTTTCCTTCTTACTTCTCGCGCAACAAA
>MU616897.1:0-33444 GCA_025201705.1 Dissophora ornata | reverse complement strand
ATTTCCGTTTTTTTTATTCACAGAAGGTTGGCAGGACTTGAACAAAAAAAAAAAAAGAAAAAAAAAAAAGAAAAGAAAAGAAAAAAAGAAAAAGAAAACGCTAAAAAACACTTTTTGGACAAAGGAAGAAAAGGACGAACAACAATACGATAAAAGACGAACGAGAGTCAGAGCAAGGATAATAAAACAGACACGCTCAAATTAGAGGGATATCAAACGAGGAAAGAATGGCAATGTTTCTGATTGTCCGGATCAAGGTCGCTATGGTTTTGGCTGCATGCAAAGCTTGCGACCTCTGAAAAGTCCCAAGTGTAGCCTCGTCTTTGATCCGTCTGTCCTTTGCAGCATGATCTATTGAATAATACAACACGGTTTGAATCGCGTCCTTTGAACCCAACGATCGCCTCATGTGAGATAGAGATGCTTACCTCGTCGTTCATTAGATATAGGTACTTTGCGTTATATTTCCCGATCGATGCATCCAAGACAACAACAGAGTCGTTGGGCTTATACCAGATCCCGTCAATCTTGCATCGGTTGCCGTCTACATAGATTTCAACCTCTGGTCGAGGACCTGCCCAGTAAAACAGCATATGTGTACATTGTCAGCGATCAATGAACTGCTGCGGTACATGCCAGTCTGTAATGTGAATAAGTAACAAGCGAGGACAACGACCTTATACGAACCATAGTACACACTCTGTTGCGACATGTTTTGTGGCGGTGGATAATCGGCTGTTGAAGCCCACCGGTTGCTTACTATTGGTCTAGAAGACGTTAATGACTGCGGAATAGGCATCGATGGTGGCATATGCCCGGATACCCTTGTTAGCTGAGGCTCCTGCTCTATAGAGTTGACTTGTAGTGGTCTTGCAAGCTAACAAAAACAACGTCACCGGAGAAACAGGCAACCATGATTAGCATAGTTCATTTTCGCCTGGACGCCTCTCCACACATGGATTTGTTGCCTACCCCCATGGCTGTAAAGTCATTATCCAGCTCTATGCTTGTAACCGGAGCGGGCTTTTTGCTTGTAGGGAAACCACGCCGCTCATAGACAGCCTTAAGCTCGTTTGCTTCCATCCGTTTAAGCTTCCGTGCTCGCACCATCGTAGCCTTATCATCATTGACTAAGGCCAAAAAAGAAGAGCAAAAGCGTGAACACGACACGCCCTATATATCTGTTTGACATCAGTCATCCCGTCGACGGCACGTTACCTTTGCGCTTTTGGGTATCGGAGGATAATGTAAGCTCCATCATCATCCGCCTTTGCTTCTTCCCGAGCTCCCAAATCATGTTTGTCCTCATGTTACGCCGTGAGGACTATATGCAACATTATCAGCCGTTAGTTTACTCAGCGGAAATGGCAAAAGCCTGCCGTTGAATGAAACCATAACCACGAAGCGTTTACCTGGAAGGTGCAGTGTGCTCTATATTCAGAGACTTGGTATTGGCTTTCAGCGATGTCCATCAGGTACTTCCTACCCATATCTGCGAACCGCAGTCTTTCTTCTCGCTTGTGTTCAATCTCTTGCATCAATGAGGATAGTTCCGGATGTGTACCTGCATAGAGTATTGAATGCTAATGCTGAACACGCCGAACTATACAAGGGATACCACCAAGAAATGACGATATCAGTCACACCCATCCTTCCCATCTTACCAGCATTGATCATTTCGACCTCCGTGTCCAACTCCTGCATCCGCTCCTCGTACATTCTAGTACGGTCGGTCGAACAATGATCAGTATAAAGAAGTACGCAATATCCATAGTAAGCCGTCAACCGAGTTCATGCAATTATGACGTACTTGTCTCGAAGATTGGCAAACTCAACCTCAATACTTGTTAGCGCATCCAGAGCGTCCTTGTGTAATAGCTTCTTTTCCACATCTATTCCAAGATACACAGCAGAATGTTAGAAACAAAATCTTGCTGCAAAAGGCTGACCGTATTTGCTCCGCGTTCAGTGGATGGTTCGTGCACAATGGTTCCACTACCTTCTTCCTCTTCTTCTTCATCTGCATGCTTTTCTTCCTCCCCCTCTTCCTCTTCCTCCTCCTCCTCCTCCTCCTCCTCTTCAGGTGGTTCTGATCCGGAATCCTTTTCAGAATGTGGCGTGCCTTCAGGCTCGGAGACCTTTCTCTCCATGAGTCTTGCTCTGCCATTCGGGATCTCAACCTTGTCCTCCTGTTCCGTCTTCACGGGCTCCTGGTCCTGCTTGGCAATCTCTTTGCTGGTGTCATGAAGTGATCTCTTGCGTCCAGCTGGCGCCTGTTTGCCATTTGTCGTTGATGTTGATGTTGGTGCAGTGGAAGAGGAGTTGGCTGCTGATTCTTTGCTGGAAGGCTTGGTCTCGAGCATATCGTCATCATCTGAGTCATCGGTATCATCAAACTCTGACAGATCAGAGAGATCATCTCCACTGTCCTTAAGCTCTTCTTCTGTTGCAGGAGGGCGGTTAAGTACAGCCCTTTGAGAGAGCATCGTGTCTTTCTTAGGCTCCGGTGCTCTCTTCACTGGCTCATCCTCTTCGTCATCTTCGTCCATTCCCTCGTCGTCTAGGTCATCCATGTCATCTTCATCCGCCTCTGCCTCATCCTCCTCCTCCTCATCGTCACCCTCATGCTCGTCATCGCTTCCTTCGGGCTCAGGTAAGTCACTGTCCGAGTCTTCCGAGTGGGCTGCAGTAGCACCTTTGTCATGCTGATCATCGCCATCGTCGTGAGTGTCTGTGTCACGATCATCTGACTTGGCAGTATCCCTATTCGACATACCCTCCGGCGAGTGCATCTCATCGTCAAGACCTAGTTTATCACTGGAATCCAGTAGCCCGTCATCCAGATCGTCGTCGTCATCGTCATCACTAAATTCATTGTTGACTTCAGTGTCCTCGGTATCCTGACCTAGGTCGTCGTAGTCATCCAATGCGCCATCCAGGAGCGCGCCATCAAGATCCTCCTGATTGATCCCTTCGCTGGCACGTGAGTTGCAGCCCTCTCGGGGCGTCTCGGTTTCCATCATGGGTGTATCCTGTTCAGCAACTTCAGCTGGCGCGGGCGAAGCCTCTTTCATCTCTGCATCGTGTTCCGCCTCTTCTGCAACAGAAGTGGCACCCGCCGTGGCGGGTTCCGAACCACCCATGGATTCGGCCTCACCATTGAGACCGTGCTCTTGTTCATCCTCATCTATCTTTTTCTGATCCTTGTCAGCGGAGGAGGTGGTTTTGTCACCATTGATGGGCACCCGACCCTGGTCTTGCTGTTGTATTTGGTCTTGTTGCTCCGTGGTAAGAGCGGGCTTATCCTTGCCATTGCCTTTCATCTCGGATCCGTCTCTAGGCTCAGCTGCCGTAATAGGTATGCCGTTAAGTGTGGATGGTGTCTGTCTCCTTGTCCCGAGTGGGATTGGCCTATGGGATAGTTCGAGAGAGGTTAAAAAGTATGTTCAATTGGCCGTTATCAGTGACGGGAGTTCAGGAAAAGAACGAAACACATAGCGGACCTTGGTCGTGTTCAAAAGCCGTTTTTGTCAAGTTCCGTTATTCAGCCCGTCCGTGCTTGTTGAGGCAGGGGAAATAATGAGAGCGAGGGGGACGTGAGGGGGAAAGAGCGAATAGGCGATTGAAGAAAGGTCGATGAGTCTGTGATGGGAAAAAAAACGAATTGGAAGAAAGAAACGGGCTCCCCTTGGACTGACAGAGTGAAATAAAAACGAGTCCGACTTTTATTTCATATCATTTGAGTCTTCTCTTCACAGTGTGGTGCGGGGAGGGGATGTAGGGAATGAAAGACGAGGTGGATCCCTGATCGTAAAAGAGGAGATCACGGACAGCGCCGATAACTGTCACCAGGGTTATCGTTGCATCTATCTGCGAAGGCGACCCCATATCGTTATGCATTAAACGTTTAATGGCGCTCCGTCGTCGAAGCAGAGTGACGTCCGGGGTGCAAACGCCAGACCAGGACCAGACCAGACCAGTCAACCAGAGACGAGAGAGCAATCGGCCAGTCAGAGAACATGAACACGCTCTGCGACGGGACTGCGAATTCCAATTGCAATTGCATCGAAACAAGCCACTTGCAAAACAAAATACCTTTGCTTGGAAAAAAAAGAAAAAAAAAAAGGCCACTACCACTCTACCTGCTTTGCCTGCTTCAATAGACACACCATCCACATCGCCTTCACAATGTCCCTGACCGCAGCATTGCTCAAGGGCAAGTCCGTTGAGAGCTCGCTCGACTCTCTTTTCAAGAACAGTGTACGGAAAACCGCAATCGATAGACATATTCACTCGACAAATACAGTCAATACTGCAATAAGAAGCAAGGATCGCACGAAATAGTCACCAGACACGACTTGCTCACAGCTTCTCCCTCCTCCAACCGTCACTGCTAACATTACATATCTAGGCCGGACCCGCTCAGGCCCCACCTTCAATTGCTGCCAAGGTTCGTCAGCCATATCCAGAAGACCTCCCCGAGCAACCCAAGAAGAAGACAAAGACCCCCAAGCCAAAGTCCACCCCCGTCCCGAAAAAGAACAAGAAATCCTCCGCCTCCAAAGACTCTGAGAGCATGGGCATGGATATCAACGACGAGGAAGAGGACGAGGATGAGGACGAGGGAAGCAACAAGAAAGGAAAGAAAGGAAAGGCTAGTGTTGAAGCCAAATACGAAGCAAAATTGGCTGCAACGACATCGTCTAAAAAGGAATCCAAAAAGGCGAAAAATGCTCCAAAGGAAACTATGGAGTTGGTCGAGCAGCAGACAAAGCATGACTATGGCGAGGATGTCGATATGGAAGAGTCCAAGATCGAGGATCTGGTACACGAGTCTTTGAAGAAGAGCAACAAGCGCAAAGTAGAGCCATCTGCTGGATCGGACGAGAATGAGAGTAAGAAGGCTAAGACAACAAAGGCCACAACAAAGGCAACAAAAGCAGCAGCTAGCAAGGGGAACAGCGGAGATTCAGACGATGAGGATGCTTCACCAGACACCAACAAAGACGGTACCAAAAAATCGGACGATCCCGAGAGACAGGCACGGACAGCGTTCGTCGGCAACCTGGCAGTATCTTCCATGGCCAAGGCCGATTTCAGAAAGCTCAAATCGACTTTCACAGTCCATGGACCAGTCGAGTCGATTCGCTTCCGTTCGATTGCGTTTTCCGAACTATTGCCGCGAAAGATCGCATTTATTACTGGAAAGTTGCACCCAGAGCGTGATATCGTTAACGCATACATTGTCTATAAGAACAAGGAATCGGTCGCAAAGGCAGTTGCTGCTTTGAATGGACAGCTCTTCTTCAACAAGCACATCCGTGTCGATACGGTTGATGGCGACAAGGTAAAGAACAATTGGACTCTCGTACGGGAATACATACGTCTCTGCATGGGTTAATTATCACGGGAGACTAATGATGTTATTTACAATATGTTACTCAAATAGAAACACCAACCCAAGAAGAGCGTGTTTGTCGGTAACTTGAGCTTTGATGCACAGGAGGAAGATCTCTGGAACTTTTTCAAGGACTCTGGTGATATTGAGAACGTGCGCATCATTCGCGACCGCAAGACCAATCTCGGAAAAGGCTTTGCATATGTTCAATTCCAGGATCGTGCTTCGGTCGACGTAGCGCTGAGATTGCATGATACCAAGATGGGAACACGCAAGTTACGTGTGGTCCGTTGCAAGCGTCTTGAGCAAGAAAACAATGAGACCAACGGCAAAGGGCCCCGATCCAACGCTGGAGTCGCCAAGTCAGCCAAGGGACTCAAGGGCAAGGACGGTAAGGACGGCAAGGGAGCAAAGGCGCAGCATGCACCGATTGTTATGGACGGTGCTGCCAAGAGACTGGCGTTCAAGAGCCGAAAGGCCAATGACAAGCACATCTTGACAAAGAAGAAGACGGGCACGATCGTTGAGGGAGAGCGGTCGCAGAAGGGAGCAAAGGTCGATTTGGGGATTAAGAAGGGCAAGACCAAGGTCAAGGCCAATGTGCCAAAGAAGAAGGTGGTCAAGAAGTGAAGGATGCGGTCGCCCTCCTAATTGTATCTCGCATCGCTTCCCCCTTTCATATATCATTTTCGCATATCATGTCATCATTAAAAGAAACAAAAGAAAGCATTGCAGTTGTTGGCATGCGCTAGATAGTAGATCTACGTACAGAACATTCATCTGATTACAAAGATATGATGATCGTTGAGGTCCGCTTCACCCCTCTATTATCCACCATCCACATCCATCTTACTTCTTACTTCTTTGCTCTGGTCCCTTTTCGTTCCAACGCCCCGAAGATCGCTCCTTTCCACCATATCCCTTCCTCCGCAAGAGAAGTATTTCATTTGCAATCTGAGATACAATTTATTTTCACACCGTCTACTTTCCACACCCACCTTTGTCACGTCAGAACTCAATCGCCGTTCTGATTCAGTGGGCGAGAAGGGATCTTACACTCATTGAGAAAGTCATGTCGCAGATGCCAGCATCCATCGCTACGGTGGAAGCTACTGCCTCGTCAAAAATAAGGGCGCCAGCAACACCGCCATCTAGCACTAAGGACAGCGCAGCAATAAAAGAACAGCCTCCTGTCAATCCCACACCCTCGAGTGACAATAAGCACCCTGCAGACGCTGACCAGTACCGTAATGAAAGCGCCAAAAAAAATCTCGCGCATGCGGGTTAACGTATCGTTATTGGTGACTTCGAGGGACTTACCAAATTTTCTTTGCGACATGTATCCATAGCACACCATGTCATTTTTGTGGTTCACGGTATGGGGCGACAGCTAGAGGAATTTGGTAACTATGAACGCAATGGTAAGAGATTGCCATCGAAATACAGGCAATAATATGTCCAGATGGACACAAACAACGATCTCACTGTCTGTGCACTGCTCTTTTTTCTTATTGATCTGACTATATTGCCCCAGTTGGCTACTTGGTCGAGAATACCAAGACAGTGCTCCAGAGCCAGTTCCATGACCTCAAGACGGATGTCCATATCATTCCGATCGAATGGCACGCCAAACTGCACAGCATGGTCGACCAGCGTATGGCCTTGACAAGTCTGAGGACTGTTCCCAAGGGTAGGTTTTACTTCTTTCTTTCTTTTTTTCCTTGTCCAATCGGACGCATTCTTCAATGACGCGTGCTCATGCACTCCTTTTCCGTGCCCAACATAGTGCGATTGGTGATGAATGATTACTTTGCGGATATCCTGTATTGTAAGTATCTTGCGCAGTCGTCAGGTTACAGCGGAAGATCCTTTCCCCAGTTTTCATGATAACCAAACATGCGTTCATTGGATAAACAACCTAGATTTCAACAATCACTATGGTTCAGAAATCGTCCGTATGATTGTCGACGAACTGAACGAAGCGTACTCGACATTTTTGACAAAACACCCAGATTTCAATGGCAAGATCGCAGTTTATGCTCTGTCGCTCGGAGGCGTTGCCATGTATGATATCTTGACCTGTTTGGATGATGACGAATCCGAGGAGGAACAAGTAGCCAAGGACGAGTCAGCGACTAAAACGGCCGAGGAACCATCGTCTGAGACACTCAAAGATACAATGGGCGATTCGACCTCGCCCTCGACACCACAGAAAGTAAAAAAGCTTCGAATCAGGAAGCAGGACCAGCCAAAGTACCGGGCTGTGGTGCCCAAACTCAAGTTTAGACCCGACATTCTCTTCACTGTTGGATCGCCTGTGGGTAAGTGTTTGCGTCAATCTTTCACTCACTACGGTTCGCTTTAGAGACTGATCTGATCTTAGCTTCCTTCTTTTTGCTAACCAACCCCTAATCTATTGGCAATAACGAAAAAACGACAGGAGCGGTGATGGTGATGCGAAATTTGGAATGGGATACTTTCCATCCACCAGACGACATTACACACCACAACATCTTCCACCCCTTTGACCCTCTCGCCTACAGGATCGAACCCCTAATCGACCCCATCTTCGCAGCTATCCCAGCTGTGACATTGACCTCTACAGGAAACTCTCAACTATTCCCCATTTCCTTGCCATCATTGCTGCCGTCTCTTCCTGGATCTATCTCGTCATTCTGGGAGAATAAGGTCCCAGCGATTCCAAGACCCTCTATCCCGACGCTCTCGACTCTTTCGCAGATGACACAGTCTATCAAGACAGGGCGGTGGTTGCCAGGATCGAGTGACCGTGGTAGTGGTAGTGAAATGAGTATCCCCACAGAGGTGGCAACTTCAACGGATGGAACGACTTTGAATGAGAGTGGAGGCGAACGTTTCCACGAGGATCAGGGGAGCAATATTAATCATACCAGCAAAAAACATCACCATCACAAAAATGTAGTCGACGGAAATAGACTTCCTGACTCGGAACTGGCGGCCCGAAAGTCGCATAAGCCGCACGCGAGGAGCCATGTTTCCGTCACAGAGGCGATTGCAGCAGCCACCGTGGCCGCCTATCTAGACCAAAATGAAGGTGGCAATAACGGAACATCGAACACATCACCTATGTTTGATGATGACATGAGCACGACTACAACAGTGCCGTCAAAAGTGCCCGTAATTACCTCAAGAAGACCTAGTTTGGGCCCTCGTCGCGTTAGTAGTCGTATTCAGGATGAAGCTCAGGAATACAGCAGCAGGCCTGCAGCAGTTTCCAAGGCAGCCAATTCGACTTCAAGCAGCTCGATCAGCAAGGTCGCGGAAGCTGAAGAGGGGGAGGGGGATCCGACGTCGTCTACAACCCAGGCAGCAGTGGACCCAACAAATATCACCTCCGAGGACCTTCCTCCGTTACATATGGAGTACTATCTGGGTATGGAAAAGGGACCAACGGCGGTTGAGAAGGCGCAGGGGGAAGGCGCAATGTCAAATGTGGTGCAGGAGGATATTGTTCGTTCGTTGCTATCATCTCCGGTCCAGGACACTCATGCCCACAGTATTGACGCAGTGATGTCTTCTGGTGGCGACCAGAGCATCGAAAATATGCAAGCGGCACATGAGGAACAGGAAAAGGCGAAGCAGGATGGAAAGAGTGAAGGAGACCTGCCAAAGAAAGGCAAGAAGGTGACAATTGCAAGGGAAACGGAGACAGAGGAACGCAGAGGTGGCAAAGGCGATGAGAAGGCGAAACCAGAGGACACTGCGCGCACACCGATTCATGTCGGCGGGCGAGAGACCAAAGTTCCTTATCGCGTAGACCATGTCCTGCAGGAGACACGTGTAGATCAGTATACGAATGAGTATTTACTGGGCATGCGGAGTCACTTCCGGTACTGGGGAAACAGGTAAGAACACGTTTCCATGTTTTATGTGTACTTGATACCAAACTCAATACCTAATGTCGACAAACCTCGTGAAATTTCTGCAAGGGATATTGCGTATCATATCTTGAAAACCATACTTCTACCCGGAGGAGGCGCCGATGGTGGTGCTTTGGATCTACAACCTGAAATGCCTGCACCCGTGACAGCGCCCAAGAACGTCAAGGAGGCAGCAAAGGCCAAAGCCAAAGCTGCTGCGACCGCTCATCGTCAAAGCCAAGATCTGGGACATCGCAAATCGTTTTCGTTTTCGTTTACTCAATCCCTCCGTGGACAACAGAAACAACAGGACTCCCCTCCGCAAGATACCGATGAAGATCAATACGGCGCCAGTAGTATTAGCGGTAGTCGTGCAGGATACTATGGTGGTTATGGCCACGCGGATGAGGAAGAACTGCTGTACGGGTACCGGTATTCGGATCTGGATATGAGTAGTGCGGCCAATGTTTCATTCAGCACAAATACTCTGTATCAGAATTCGCCGTTTGCGAAAAGCAGCAGCGACAATGGCGGTGGTGCGCATCGCGCATCGAGCTCTCGCCATGGATCTGGCTCCTGTATCGCGCAAAGGCACATGAATCGGAGACGAAGCAGCGGAGGTAAGAGCGCTACCGGCAGCAGTGCAGAAGGCTTGCATAGTCATGGCACTGGACATGGACATGGACATGGGCATGAGCATGGGCACACAGCAGGAGAAGACCACGGCTCATCAGAGATGGGCCCTGCGGCTAGAGATAGCGGCTCCCCCTTGACCGCGTTTGATGAAGGAATTGTAGTCCCTGACCTAGCGCGACTACCTAGGTTACACCATCGCTCCTCCAGAGTTGAGTAAGTGAGGATCGACAAAACGACGAAAGGGCGAAACAGATGGACCATGGCATGCTGCACATCAGAAAGTGTAGTGAGTGTAGTGTAAATCAGTCCTTCCCGCCCATGCATGCCAATAGCTTACTTTTATGCTGAGGAGAGGGCTGTCTCACCCTTTGCGCTTGAATTTTTGTCTTTTGTGACACCTGCATGCTTCATGCAAGTGCGAATATAGACAGCTCTCATCACTTTTTTTTATTTTTTCTTTTTGCTCTGCTTGCTTTGCAGCATGTGTCCTTTTGATTTTTTACACACCAGATAACACCGTGGATAAGGGACGGGGAAGGAGAAGGGGAAGGAGAAGGGGAAGGAGAAGGAGAAGGAGGAAGAAAAAAATGGAAAGCATGAGTTTAAACCACGGTTGAAAACCTCACATCCACCTCGGCAGAACCCAATTAATCCTGTACACCATTCCAGAGAAAGAAATTATTTCGTCTCTCAGTCTTTGGTCAAAAAATCGAGTTCCTAGGCTATTTAGGTCCAGTCTACATGCTTGCTTTTCGATTAGACTTGACCACCCTTTTTCGATACGAATGTTTTCTCCTCGGAGGAAAGAAATGAATACAGAGAGAACACAACATCGGCGAAATGAACAGGTTGTCAAGACGCGGCAAGCGTCTGGTCGTCTGGTGTAGTAATAGCAGAGGGGAAAACGCGAATCGAGTGCGAGAAACACGCCAAAGTTAGCTAGTCTAGGTCGCACGTCCAGGTGACCCGCTCCTTGCTCCTTGAGGGCAGATGCTGCATACAGGAATAGAAGTACCCTAGCAACAACAAGCATTTGAGAATGCATCATACATTTTGACAAATACAACAGCGACATGGCTACAGGTCTTGGAGGATTTGATAATGGGGCACGTTTGCTTCGGAGGTCTCCTGCCAGAACCAATCGTGTCTGCGCATTTTTTGACTTTAGAAGGATCGCACCAACAAACCTCCCGCCACCGCCAGGTATTGTCATGAAGTGTACAGCAGACGCCAGTGAAGATTTGCTAATTTTTTGCTTGAGAAGTATGAGGTGGCGACTGAGAGCCCTATCTTAAAGTGTATCTTCTTGGAATAGTGTTGCATTGATGCATGCGTCTTTGTTTTGCGCCTCACCATCCCACCCCCCGTCTGGCCCCCTATATATTCAGATGCGGGGCATCGGGCGATATCTGCGATGCAATCCCTTCTTCTGTTTTCCGCCATTACGCTATTTTCTCTCTTTATCTCTCTCGCCCTTTCTCTTCCCCGCCCCCCTCCTCTCCCCTCTCTCTCTGTCTTCTCTCCTCTTCTACTGCCTTTTTTCATATCATCACCCACACCTTCTCCTATCTCGTTCTCCCTTTTTTGTCGCCATAACTGTTGACCTTCGCCTCCTCAAACCGTCGTTCTAACAAGCCAGTACGCAAGATACTCGAGATATAGTTTTGTTAGCCTGTCTTCTGCGTCCAGACACTCTAACGCTCCACAATTTTATATTTTCTCTAGTTTTTTACGCCATGGACAGCTTCGACAACCTTAGCAGTGGCCCCGAGGCCCCTCAATTTGACCCATGGATGACCCACTGCCATGAACCCCAGCAGCATCAGCTAAAGCAGCATCAGCTACAGCAGCAGCCCCTACTGCACATTGAGCCGCAAGAGCCGCGGTTCAAAGAAGATCAGCTCTATTTTCATCCAGGACCACCAACAGTGGAAGAAAATGAGCATCGCTCTCCTGAGACACTTGAGCAAAAGATCAAGATGCGGCTCTTGGAGCACCCAAGCGTCTTGACTGAGATGCAGCTTGTGACTCAGAAGCGGATCCGACTGCAGCAGCGACCTTCGTCCAATTGCTCGAATGGGTCCTTTTTGGGACAGGTGGGGACGACAGCACCATGTCTGTTTGTCATCCTTCCGAAAGTTTCGACTACAGTGAAGACAGCGATCGGATCACAACAACAACAACAACAGCAGCAGCAGCAAGAAGAACAACAACAACAACAACAACAACAACAACAACAACAACAACAGCAACAACAGCAACAACAACAACAACAACAACAACAACAACAACAACAACAACAACATGATCATAGCCAACACCCACAACAACAGCTGGAGATTTCTCAAGAGGAATTTTTCTTGTATTTCTTGTGTGACTACAGCCCCGCCGAAAACAATCACCATCAACATTGGCAAGAGAGCACCCCTGTTACTGATGATGGTATGGATGTGGAAAGGGGATATGACCGTGTGGATGAGTCGAAAGCGGCAGGCCACTTTACGCCATCCTCGCCAGTATCACCTCTCCCTTCAGTTTCAACATCATCATCACCCATTTCCACAATAACATCTTCGCCAAGAATATCGACAGCAACATTTCCATATCCTCTTCTGCATGTCTGTGAGCCAGAGCAAGGATATGCTTTAAGGGACCTTGAGGATTTCTGCCAGGTCCACAAGATGTGTCTGCTCAGTCTTTTGCGCGCTCTGCAGTCGTCACCATCACTGGAGGAGGAGGAAGAGGAGGAGGAGGAGGAAGAGCTGCAGCATAACCCGCAGCAGCATAATGAGCAACAGATGCAGGAGAGGAAAGAGGAGGCGCTCGAGGATAACGTTGATATGGACATCACGGAGGACAACAATACTGTGCCCACAGCTCAATCCCAACCCCCAATCCCCTTTACGCCTTCCAATCCCTCTCAGCTGATGCAGAAAAGGATCGAGATTGCGATCCACTACCTCCTACGCTATTTCAGCATGGCGGACCTTGAAGGCATCTTACAGACGCCGTCCGATACTGACATGGAGGATTACGACGGTGCGTCGTTGCCCGGGCTCCAGATTGAGGACTTTGCAAATCCAGATATGGGTAAGATTTTGAAGACTGCGACGAGCGATGGTAGGATCCTGGGACCCTTGACGCAGCGTTATTCGAGACCCAATAGTCGCAACGATGACAAGAATCAGAGCAACAGCACAGCTATCTCCAGGTCGACAACACCATCTATGAGCTCTCGCATGGGACTAGTCCAATGGCTATGCCCACTTCACTCGCTCGTCTACTGCAAGGCAGAGGCCCGTGAGAAATTAAAAGGTGTGATTGTCAAGAACCAGGGCATGTGTGTGGAACAGGAAAGAAGTGCAGAGATTTATTTCCGTACACGCGAGAGTGCTGCCGAGTTCTATGGGCTGTTGAGAGAGTACCGTTGTGTGGTAAAGCTCAAGATCCATCTCGGGTGGCAGGATTTGGTTGAGGAGGACCTATGGGAGCTAGGGGAGGTTGTGAGCGAGGCTAACATTGGAGACTTGACGATAGATTGCTGTTGTGATGCAGATGTCGAAGAGTTGATGGCTGAGGAGGAGGAGGAGGAGTATGGGCGACAAGAATGGCCTCCAAAAAGCCTGCAAGTGACACGACTCCAGGACCACCAACCTCGGCGCCACCAGCATCAAACACCTTTGAGCTTCAATCCTTTGCTTGGTATAATGTTTAGCTCCAGCTTGGTCTCATTTACACTAGAGAACTTTACTGGATCGCTGCCTACTCTCGACGCTTCCAATTTCCAGGTCTCGTTGGACGAATTCTCACTCCAAGCCTACCGGAAGTCGGCGAATATCATCCTCCCAACATCTAACAACCTCCGCAACTTAATCTTGAACCGCTGCGGACCTACCGCAAAGGCGGCCAACCTAACAGAGCTGATTCGCCACTGTCCATACCTAACTGAGATCCAACTCGAGTGCGACAGGATCGACGACGCACTAGCCAAGATCGGCGAGGTAACGAACGAACTGGATAAGATCACGTTCGTCAAGTTGAGCGAGTCGCCCTGGGAGAGCGCAGAGATGACGTTCGCTAAAGGTGGACCGCCAGGTGGTGCCCTTCAGCCAGACTTACAGCAAAAGCAACTGACAGTGATGCACAGCATCAGTCGCAAGACGAGACGGCCTCTGCACATCAACCTGGTATGCGTAGGTGTCCTCGAGCAACTGACTACGTGTTGCTTTCTGGGGTTGTGGGAGCATCACTTGGCCCCGCTAGCGACATTGATCGGGCTGAACCCGCGACTACAGAGCTTGGAGCTCATGTGCGAGACCAGATCAATAGCCCGGCTCTGGCGGTACCTGACATCCCAATATCATCACCACCAGCTGATCCAGCACCAGCGACAACAGCTTGTCAAGCTGAATATGCAACCTGTTGCAATGGCAAAACTGTCCGCCTCAGTCAATCCATCGATCTCGACCTCGACTACAACTCCGTCTGTTAGCTCTGGCTCTGGTTCGTTCCTCCGCCTTCGCCTGAATGATGAAAGCTGCAGTCTCCTGGCCGTGACTCCGACCCAAAGCGTCCTGGTCCTGCATTCGTACACGCCACAACACCGTCTGCTGCTGCAATCGCTGGAGGACATCACTACCTCGCTTTGCTTTGGATCCAGTTTTGACTCTGCAGACCAAATGGCACTCCTACGATCACATTTTGAACAGGATGGAGGATCCCGATTCAAGAGCCTCACTTGGGTCATATCCCAAAAGACTCGAGACGACTGTTACTTTTTGGAGCAACTCCGGGCGCTGGTCACCGCCAGGAACGAGATTACAAAGTTCACGATCCGAGTCTATACCCCGTTATTTGATATCCGCGGCCTCATCCGGATCTGGAACTACGTGGTGGATACGGCCTGGTTGAGCGAGGAACATGGACGATGGATGCAAGCCTGTCTGGAGCATGAACACGATGGCGATAGCAATACTAGCAAGCCAGAATATGTCAGGGACGCAAGCGAAGGCCGTTGGACGAGCGAGATGAAGGTCTCCAGGGGATCCACGCCGACAGCAGGACAATCCCAGGGACAAGGGATGATGCAGAGTTATACACTGCCACTGGATGAACATCGAGAGCTCACACTATCATCCTCGCACATCGCTGCCTCATCCATGCCCTCGTCTTCCGTAGCTGGTGCTCACACAGCCCTCACTTATTCCTTATCCCTGTCCATGGTGTAGAACAATTTTGAATTAAATACTGCTTATACGTAAAACGTCCTTTTTGCATGTTCTTTCTCAAATTGCGGTTCAGATTTCTTTAATTAGATTTTAATAATCAAAAGCTTCTGAACAAAAGAGGAACGACCTCCAAGCAGGCCATCGAACCAAGATAGCTTAGTAGAAGGTAGAGGGGCGCGAACCCATGAAGAGAGCGCGGTGAGACTTGTCGGCAGCGCGGATGACGCGGTGGGGCAAGGGGAACTTGATGCCAGGGACCAAGATCTGCTTGATGTAGGGGCGACGGACATCAGCGTTCGAGACCTCAGCAACACGGATGATCTGGATCGAGCGGGAGCGGGCACGGTGGCGGGAAGCCATGTCAGAGTAGCAAGCCTCGACAGCGGCAACGCGGGACAACTCACGGTACTCCTTGTACATGTTGTGGGTGCCCGAGCGGGAGTCGTAACGGATCCAGATACCGAAGTTCTTGGTCTGGAGGGGCTTCTTCTCGTGGATCTGTAATTTGGTAAAAAAAAAAAATCAGGAATTAGTTTAAAAGAAATATAGTTGGTGGCAACACAAAAAAAAAAAATAGCTACATACCTCGTTGAGGCCAACGATCTCACCGTTAACCTTCTTGACCTTCTTCAGCTTGCGCATGAAGTACCAGAAACGGGACTTGGCGATGACCTCGTTGGTGGCAAAGAGGCGCATGCGGAAAAGCTTAGGGGTGAGCTCCTTCTCGGTGGGAAGGTGGCGACCGACCAATTGGTACTCGTGAAGCTATTGATTATCAATAGGTTCCACAATAGCAACCAGGTTGAAAGGGTAGAGAGAGATAGAAGACGAACCAAGTAAGATACTGGTCAAATCGTTGTTTTTGGGACTAGGGAATGGAGCAGGGATATGTGGGAAAGGTCCTGCTTCGCCTGCAGTCAATGTTTCCTGTACAAATTCGCCACCAATTCCTTCTGTCTCCTGTACTCGAAGATGAGGATGCTCATATCACTGTCTGACACGTTGAAAGCCGTCAAAGCACTCCTGTAAGATTCCAGGGCACGAACAGCGGTCCAATATGGCTACGCTGTGACAATGATAGCCCCTCCTCTACATCCTGAACAGTTTACTAAAGAGTCCCTCTTGAGCAATCACTCCTTCTCGATCGCAGACACAACCCTTCCAAAGTTCTTCCAGCAGATCTCACGCTGATCCATGGCTGAAGTCACAAGTAGAGCAGATACGCGATCCGTCTCCATGATGTCCAACATGTCACAGGAAGAGTTGCTGTAGAATACTCGGGAGCTGTCCTGGATCGAGATCGCAGGTTGATCATGGGACTAGCCGCATTAAAGCTGATTGCTGCCATGTCGATCGATGATGACCCCCTGATCAAAGCTGATGCGATTGTTCATGACGAACTAATCCCGATCAATTAAGGTAGCTGGGATGTATTCTGATAGTGGGTTTATCGACAGATGGATGGATGGCGAGTCCTGAACGTCATGGATGGATGCACCGATAGATAGTCACGCACTCTGGACATGGTTGAGAAGTCTGCTGTTCAAAAAGAAAGAACAACCAGTGCGCTGGCACTGAAGATCCTTTTCAGTCAAAAAATCGAGTCACGTGATTGTTATTATTATAGTTTAAATATGTGTGCGGGTATGTTGGGCGAGAAACCGACTATATTGTTCCTTCCTTTAGGCCAGAGTGGCGTCCGTAGGGGCTGTCATCTCTGCGGGCTTCTTGGTCGACCTCCAGGGCAACAAACGAATAAATGTGAACTTCTTCTTCTCTTCGGTAGCTCCTACGCCACCATTCGCAGCCCGCTCGCGTTCCTCCTTCTCTCTCCTTTCTGCATCCAGATCTGTGCCCTTGGCTCTCAAGGCAGCAATACGTCGCTTCAGGTTCTTCAAAGACTTGGGCAATGCAAAGGTCTTGGCACGTGTTGGGTGCAACTTGACTTCAGTGCCTGTTGCCTCGCCATTGGATCCGCCCACACCAGCTCCAGCAACAGTCGCAGACCGAGCCAGAACCTCCTCTTCGGATTCCTCATCGACTGGCAAGTAGTTTAATTCTGTCAGGTCGACCGCACTGCCGTGTGTCTGCGGTGTTGAGCCATTAGCATGTGTGTTGGAGGGTCGCAGCGAAGGTGAGGGCGTATGCTGCGATTGTGATTGGGACTGAGGTCGAGGGTGAGGAGTGACCTGGTGGTTTCGGAGCGAAGATGAAGCATGGCTGTTGACACTGGTCTTTCTGCCAAAGATGCGGTCAAAACGAGACCATTTCTCCTGTGCAGCACCACCAGATTTACCCTTCTGGCGCAGATTGGCATCACCGCCGCCATTCTGTTGCTGCTGTCCTTGGTTCTTATCAAGACTCGTGTTGCTTCGGTTGTTGGGGGTGTTACCTCCATTCTTGCTGTACTCTTGTTCTTCCTCCGAGATCAGGATCTCTGCATCTCGGTCGCTGGACTCCTTCATGGCCTCCTTCAGCACCTTAGCCTATACAAGATGAAGGACCCAACAAGAACATAGGGTGAGTGGGCATTCGACTGGTAGTTGTCTAGTAT
Organism: Dissophora ornata; assembly: GCA_025201705.1. NCBI lineage: Eukaryota > Fungi > Mortierellomycota > Mortierellomycetes > Mortierellales > Mortierellaceae > Dissophora > Dissophora ornata. Next base: position 15,729 of record MU616897.1, on the reverse strand, counting down.
TTATCGCGTGTAAGGGCTCTTCCCGATCTGTCACATGTCGCGCAATACGACTACTCACCTTGTGGATATTTTCTTCGACCTCTCGTTGAAGACTCTCGCGCATGTTGACACGGTAGTTGTCAAACTGCAAAAGATGAACGCGCGAGGGGTTTCCCGGTCAAGGGCGAGTAGAAAGGAACAAAGAGTAAAGAGGAGAATGCGGCAGGTTAGTACGGTTGCTAAAAGACGCTAGCGGGGAACCATGTATGGCGATGGTTGTAAAAATGAAATGAAATCATTCAGAGCCCCCATTCACCTCTGTCTTAATTTTGAGATGGGAGAAGCCCGCATTTTCATATTAAACAACAACAAAAGCATGATATGAGTGAGTATACTTGCCTGAGCAATGAGATCAATTGCAAAGGAGGAGAGGACCGGAGTTGTAGCGACAGACATCGCCGAGTTCTTTCTCGGCATATTTGAGGCCGGTGCAAATGGACGAACTGGTCGAGGAAAAGGGTGCGTCGAAGCATTGTGAACGCTCGTCATGTTCGTTTGAGCTGGAGGGTTGCTGGGGTTGCTGCTAAAAGTAGGGCGGGTTTTTGAGAAGGCTGAGAAAACTGTTAAGAGCTGTTCATCAATCGACCATAAAAGGAGAGCTGTCTTTTTTGACGACTATGATGGTCGACGGATGCTTTCGCACACAAGTCGCCTAAGGACAATCGGGACTTCTCCACTCGTACTCTAACACCATACCCGGAAGGAAGGAAGTGGCAGCAAAGGGAGGCAATCAAGTGCCGCAACAGGGATGGGACGATAAACAAAGGGCTGTAGCCGGTGCCGAAAGAGGAGAAAGAATGGACGAGAGAGAGCACAATAAAAAGGAGATGAGGAGTTGGGGATTGACGACGGAGAGAGGCACAAGGTCAAGGCAATAAAACTAGATATAAGGATGATGATAGGATGCAAGGACAAGGCCGATGGATGCAATGGTAGGTGAGGCGGAAAGCTGGAAGGAAAGCTAAAGGCCGGCGACTTGGACCCTTTGTTGTTTTCCCTCTGAATACGCAGCAAGGTGGCTGACACATCCACGGTTCATTGCCCCATCTCCTCTTCCCCTGGGCACGTTCGGAAGAAAGGTTGAGCGGCAGATTGTTTGGCAGTATCAACCCAACACATGGTGTGGCCTCAATTTGTTCTCGTCAGATTTGAGAGCATCACACCTCAAACAGGGGAGTGAGTTCGAGGTGAGAAAAAACATGGTTGACACCCAACATCAACACAGAGGAACGAAAGGACATGCCAGCGCATTCTTACTTTCCCCCCCCCTTCCCTCCTCCGTCTGCCTTTCCCTCACGCAAGGGGCAGACAAAGGCACATGGTTAAATGAACAACGGTGATGCATGTCTCAGACCCCTTGTCTGGGGGTCCCACTACTGTCTGTTTATAGATCAATCAAGACGGGCAGGGGAGAGATGGTGCAGAGCCTCGGACAAAGGGAATGGGCATGGGGTCGAGCGTCTCCACGAACTCCGCAGGTTCTCCCATGCATACAGGTCGACAGAGTACAGCTGGTCATGCGTCATTTTTAACAGAAATAAAGGGCCGCACGCGAAAAGGTGCTTGACGTTCTTCTTTGCGCGCGTTTCGTTACTGCTGGCGCGGATGCGTACCTGATTTTTTCTTCTTTTGGGTATCGGTTTACGAGGTAGCGTGAACGCGAACAGCCGTGAGGACAGGGGGTCAGGAAAGGTCACTCTTGTATGGCCTTTTGTGAGATTGCTGATGTGAATCGAATCAGCTACGCGGGGGTGAGAAGAGTTGTGATGTTTCGTAGTGTGGAATTCAGAGCAGAGAAATGCGATGCAAAGAATAGGGTGGTTTTGGAAAGTGAACAGTTCAATAAGCAAGGAGAGTGACGGGTGAATGGGTGAAGAAGCAAAGAAGGATTGAGTAAGGGAAAGGGAAAGGGAGATGAGAACTTTGCGTTCGCCGTACTGTACACCATGCGTTGCGGACAAAGCCAATCGAGCCGTCTTGTCTGTGTGTGACCTCTGTGGTTGCTCCTGTATCTTTTCAGTCAAAGGGAACACGTTTTATTCCTCCCCTCCCCCTTCTTTCCAAATGGCTTCGGTATGCCGCCCACATCTATCCAACAACAACAATAATAATAAAAACAATAACCACAACAACAAACAGGGACCCTGCCGTGGGCTGCTCCCATCCAATCCACGAAATGCAGATGGCCGTCGCTACTTTTCGCTTCTCAGAATCAACACTGGCGCATGCAGCCCTTTCTCCTGTTCCGCTGTGGATTGTTGACTCTGTACATTCAGGCTGGATTAGGCAGGGGCGGTGCGGATACGGTACGACCAGCTATACAGGCTATTAATAAACGAAAGTCAACATGTCAACATTGACCTCTGAATGGCATGCATTCCGAGTCGCAATTTGCAACATGCATGGATATGCACATGGTTCAATGTAGCTGCTCAAAAAAGTTGCAGCCCTGCGAGATCGCATGCACCGCGACGATGTTGTATTGTGTGAAGAATGCAGTCGAAGTTCTAGCGCGTTTCGCTCGTGATAGCACACGCACTTGCACACATTGCCTCTCTGTGCTCTGGATCCGACCCAGGCAGAGGGAAGCAACAAGCAGGGGGGAAGCAGCGAGCGGAAAGAAAACAAGGGCCAGGCAGCACCGCTCGCGTGTGAGCCCACGGCGCGCGTGCGAAGCATCGTCCCTGGGCTTCGTTTGCGCTGCGATCAGATATGAAGCATTTGCAAGATGGAGGATGTTCAATTGAACGCATCAAGGTCGACACTCAAAGGTCTTTCCAGTCAGTTGATCTCCCTGTGTTGCACTGTGGGGAGGGTGGACAAAGAAAAGCGTGATCGTGGACATCGACGCTTCCCAATGGCGTGTGCGCCAAAATGTGTTTATCTTGAAAATTTTTTTCGAACCTTTTATGTCGACCGACTTGCACCACTTCCTCCTGTCGCGCTTCTGTTCATTCAGCTTAGATCCGCATCTCTCTTTCTGCATTCCACTTCGTCGCAGTTGCAACGAGCCCACAAAGCGCAAACATAAAACGCGTGAGCGTGTGGGGAAGCTGAGTCCTTTCCATTTCATTTTTCATTTTTTTATTTTCGCTCGAAAAAGGCGGTTCTTAGTCTCAAGGTAAAAATGAAAAAAGATAAAGAAAAAGAAAATCAGAGCATGTCGGCATGGCGGTTCCCGGGCCACAACTTGGCTCAATGTGCTGGGAGACGCGTTTGGTTCTTTGTTGGCTGCGACGCTTCTCATCTCTGACCTTTGAGTGAATAAGAAAAGCTAGAAGAATGCTGGACATGGCTGGTTTGTATTTGGCGTCTTTTTCCATTCCTTCTGCTCGCCCCCTTGATCGTCCACGAATGTACGTGTCATATATCATTCCTTCCATGCGTTTGTTTTTATTGCTCCTCCTCTGCGCGTCGTGCGTGTCATGCGTGTTGTACGAGTGGCTCATGGATCCTCCCACCGAGGTCCCTGTTCCCAAAGGAAGGACGAAGCATAGATGCGAATTCTCGTGCTTGTGTTGTTATTGACAGCACATGGAGGGCTGCACCATGGCCATGGGAGCACAGGCCCTGGGATGGGATGGGAGGCGGGAAGGACAGGGAAGGGAAGAGGGACTTGATTTTTTTTTTCTTTTCTCTTTTTTAACACGACGTTTGTGTGATCCTGGTGTGTTTTCTTCTTGCTTCCCTTCCCTCTCTCCCTCTGCCTCCCACTCGCGTTCTACCCAATCATTCACTAATCGCCCCTCACTCATCCTCCATTCATTCACTTCTATACACCACACAGAGACTCAGCACAGACCAACTATAGGACAGGACAGTACCATGGCGTCAGAAACAGAAAACTCATGGAAGTTTGCACAATGCTTTGGCGACAAGGGCGAGGTTGAAGACATTACCGAAGGTTAGTCGTTGATCCATCCCTTGCAACACCCACAACACAAACAGTGCACAGTCGGGGATATTCCCTTGGGGTTCAACAAGCTTTGACCCGCATTGTCCCCATTGTCCTTGTTTGATCCTGGCAACGATGGACAACAATCACTAGCACACCACACACCACACACCACACACCACACTGTGTTGCAGGCAGGATGACTGATTACGACACCCTATTACGATCAGCGACATCCTGGCATGTGACCCAAACAGCCGACCGGATGAGAATATCATGTCGCGGATTGTGCTCCGCAAAAGGCAGATGGCTGCAGCCGGACACAATGGACCGACGATAATAAAAAAGACGTCATACTTTCGCGCGAGGCTGATGAACACCAGGACAGGTCAGCTACAGACAGGGCCATGGATGTGACCAGGCCGATACTACACCAGGGCGCTTTTTTGACCACAGGCTACTGGAAAACTGTGTGATCCGCCTTATCTATGCCATATCACACCTACCATACATTCGCAATGCCATGGGGGAGCTATCCTTGTTTGTCTTGGATGAGGACGAACTTCTCTCCCAGCCAACTCATTGCGGCGAGAAAAACAATCGTCGACAGTAATAGCGATACCGCAGTAAGGCATTAGCAACAACATCCCTAATTGTCCTTCTTGTCTGCATGATCTAGCCGATATCATCTCGACCGTCGAGTTCGACCATACTGGTGACTACTTGGCCACAGGTGACAAGGGTGGCCGAGTCGTGCTCTTCGAGCGGAACGAAGGAGTAGGTCCCATATGCAAAGCACCATACAGTCTGTTGGCATGTGGATGTGCCCACCGTCTTGACTGATGCTCGGTGCTAATTGCTCCTCAACTCGCTTCTGTTCTCAACCGCATCATAGAAAAAAGGGTGCGAGTACAAATTCCACACCGAGTTTCAATCACACGAGCCCGAGTTCGACTACCTGAAGAGTTTGGAGATCGAGGAAAAAATCAACAAGATCAAGTGGTGCAAGCGTCAGAACTCGGCCCACTTTTTGCTGTCTACCAACGGTATTGGAACGGGCTCTTCCCATCATGCGATGATTTTATTGCTCGATAAAGGTGTGCATTGAGCATGCAAGGCACTCCCTCACATCTGCGTTGTGGTTCACTGAAACAATAGACAAAACCGTGAAGCTGTGGAAAGTTTTTGAAAAGTCAATCAAGGTCGTGGCCGAGAATAACCATGGAGACGGTCAGCGTGCACCAGCTGCCGGCGCGCCCCTCAGACTGCCCAAGCTCACACATCACGACACTATTGTTGCAGCAGTACCCAGAAAAGTCTATGCGAATGCCCACGCTTACCATATCAACTCGATCTCAATCAACTCTGATGGCGAAACCTACATCTCTGCAGACGACTTGCGCATCAACCTTTGGAATCTCAACATTAGTGACCAGAGTTTCAGTAAGTGGACCACACCATGCCTCCGCTGCTGTCTACCATCTCTGTTTCTTTGTTCAGTTTATCTGGCACGTTAGGCAATGTCTATATCTTCTTGTCATCTGAATATTCTGTGTTGTCCTCAATTAGACATTGTGGACATTAAGCCTGTGAATATGGAAGAATTGACTGAAGTCATCACCGCCGCCGAATTCCATCCCGTCCACTGCAATCTTTTCATGTACAGTAGCAGTAAAGGAACGATCAAGTTGAGCGACATGCGAGAATCGGCCCTTTGTGACCAACATGCCAAATGTAAGTCGAAGCAAACAAGCATGCAAGGAAATAACGCGTGCTATCAAGGAGGTCCACATATTGAAACCGCACCTCACTACTACCATCCTGCTTAGTGTTTGAGGAGGAGGAGGATCCCACCAACAAGTCTTTCTTCTCGGAAATCATCTCGTCTATTTCGGATGTCAAGTTCAGTAAGGATGGGCGCTACATTCTTTCGCGGGATTATCTGACATTAAAGGTCTGGGACATCAACATGGAGAGTCGACCTGTGCAGACTATCAATATCCACGACCATCTCCGTAACAAGTTGTGTGATCTCTATGAGAACGACTGTATCTTTGACAAGTTTGAGTGCACGTTCAGTGGAGATGGAAAGTACGTTTAGCAACCGCCTGTTCTGATTATCATAAGCGATGTGTCTTTGGACTATTTACCGGCATTTTAATTGTCCCTACTCACAACATTGCACTTTCTCTATATTTCCTGTAGCAACGTGTTGACCGGATCTTACAACAACAACTTCTACATCTACGACCGCAATGGCAAGAACGATGTAACGCTGCAGGCGGACAAGAGTGCGTTCAAGGCTAAGCGCGTGGGCTCTGCCAAGAACAAGATGGCGCCAAGATCCAAGAACGGCAAGAAGGACGACATCAATGTGGAGTCGATCGACTTCACCAAGAAGATTCTCCACGCGTCCTGGCATCCAAACGAGAACTCGATCGCGATCGCTGCGACCAACAACCTGTTCATCTTTACGTATGTTCATTCGTTTTGCTCTCGTGTTTTATTTTGAGTCGTCGATCATGACATGATATTCTAACCATCGTTCTTTATTTTTGCGTGTGTGTGTGTGTTTGTCGAATCCATCTTTTCACAACGATAGCGAGTTGTGATTGTATATACAGAAATAAAATCATGTGATTTTGCCACTGATTTGTGTTGTGTGTTCATTGTGCATGAGATCATCCTTTCCTACATTGTTACATGTCGCGCTCAACATTGTACCATCCGAAATGGAGAGCGAGCACTATTTTCGAGGTACCGAGAGACGCCAAAGTGCCAATGTAGAATGCCTCCCCTGAACTATCTCTTTCAATGGTTTCTGAATCATTATTTTTGCTGTTATTTTTTTTTTTTTTTTTTGGATATTGCTGGAAACAGGGGTCCTCAAGGAAGCCATCCTGGAGCGGCACCGGGAAGAGATCTATGACATCCTATTTGCCATAGACGCGACCCAACACTACTCTGTGGTTATTGAGTAAGATATCATTCCCAGCTCGTGTTTTTAATCGTACGCTTGCAAAATGCAATGGAAAATATGTAACGCTGTCCCCCCTCACTCTTGTTTTTTTGTTATGCCCTTTATTGTTGTTTTTTTAGCATTATGGCTCTTGTAGACTACGCCTCCGACTCGCGACTGTGGTCAGAACTCGCAGTATCGCCCCACACGGTTCTCCCGATTTTGGACTCGATCCTTCAGGATGTGCAGCTGGAGTTGATTAGTCATAATGACGACCTCAACAGACGTTTGTATTTGAAACCAATGTGCTCGGCTCGAGTGATGGGCTTGCCTGCGGCAGAGTCTCGAAGGATGACAATCCCGAATTCTTCGGATGTTGGCACCTTTTTGTCTATCACTGCAACTGTCATTAGGTAAAAGACACTAATGAATGGATCTAGAATACGATATCGCTGGATAATATGGATATCAAATCGCATAGACAGAAATACGGAAAAAAGCAACTGACGAGCGCTTGCATATATATATCCCGGTGAATTATTTCCGATAGGACGGGCGTGGTCAAGATGCTGGAGAACTCAAAAAAATTCTCTTGTGCCATGTGTAAACAGACATTTGAGGTAGTGGCGGATGTGGAGCAATACAACCAAGTCATCCCACCCACAAAATGTCTTGCAAAGGCGAATGCGAGGCCATGCACAGCCAATAAGTTTCAAATGATCGATACCCCACCAGGTAAAAACACTCCGGATGGGCTCATGGTTTTTTTTGCGGACACGATATTTTTTTTTTTATGGTGGTTACAGTTTCTTCCCACTTACAGCTATGAGTTAACCAAACTACTAGGTCAACTCCCTGAAGGCTGTCGCGATTACCAGGAGATCAAGATCCAGGAACAAACCAACAAGCTGACGATGGGAACGATCCCTGGGTCAATGGTGGTAATCCTCCACGATGATCTCGTAGACCATGCAAAATCTGGAGACGATGTGACCATCACGTAAGGAAGAAGAAACCTTTTTATACTGGGCCATTTTGAGCTTGCTACACACAACGCACGTACATCTGACAAAAGACATGTTTTCGTCTTTGTGGCTATGTAGTGGCACGGTGATAAGGAGATGGAAGGCAACTATTCCAGGCGAACGTTGCGACATTGAGCTCGCTCTTCTTGCCAACCATGTCTTTATCCACAACGAGCAGCGTGTCGGCGTTGGCATTACAGATGAACAACGGATAGAATTTGAACAATTTTGGGAGCAAGCGCGTTCGTCCTCCATCAACAAACCATTCACTGCTCGCAACAGGATCCTAACCCAGATATGTCCTAAAGTCTATGGACTCTATATCGTCAAACTAGCGGTCATGTTGGTTCTTACAGGTGGGCTACAAAAGGTGGACAAGTCGGGACTCAAAGTACGAGGCGAACCTCATTTGCTGCTAGTGGGCGATCCAGGAACAGGAAAATCGCAGTTCTTAAAGTATGCCGCCGAGTTGAACCCACGATCGGTTCTCACGACAGGGATCGGGAGCAGTAGCGCAGGACTGACGGTTACGGCAGTGAGGGACGGGAATGAGTGGCAACTGGAAGCTGGTGCGTTGGTCCTGGCAGATCGTGGACTTTGTTGCATCGATGAGTTTGGAGGGATGCGAGAACATGACAAGACGGCGATCCACGAGGCAATGGAGCAGCAGTCTATCTCGATCGCGAAGGCAGGAATTGTCTGTAAGCTGAACACGCGATGCTCCGTGATTGCTGCGACAAATCCAAAAGGCAAATACGATCCCGACCAGTCCGTGTCAGTTAATATCGCGTTGGCGAGCCCGCTGCTGAGTCGATTCGACATTGTGCTAGTGTTGATGGATACGGGAAACGCAGGCTGGGACCAGAAGATCTCATCGTATATCTTGGACACGAGGATGAGGATGGACGGCTTTATGCCTAATAAGAAGTCGCTCTCGAGAAAGGAGATCATCAGGAGGCGGAAACGGCTCAGGAGATTAAGAAGACAACAGCAAATGGAAGAGAATGGCGAGGATCCGCGTGGCGCTGAGGACGAGGGGTTCCAGAGTGATGAGCCAGAGGCGATCGACGAAAATGAAGACGACGAAGAAACCCAGGGAGAGAAAGAAGAACCGTGGTCGCTCGACAAGCTCAAAGCGTACCTCATTTGGATCAAATCCACATTTGAACCCAAACTTACTCCGCCAGCGGAGCAGGTCTTGGTCTCGTACTATCAATTGCAACGCAAGGCCGATCTCCGCAATGCTGCTCGGACAACCATACGTCTTTTGGAGTCACTGATTCGACTGAGTCAAGCTCATGCGCGATTGATGGCCCGGAACCAGGTCACTATTCAGGATGCTGTCGTGATAGTGTCGTTGATGGAAGTTACGGCCCAGGGCGGAGCTGCTATCCTTGGCGGGATCAACCCTCTACATGCCAGCTTTCCAAAGAGTGGTGAGGAAGAGTATCAGAGACAGGAAAATTACATGCTGAACCGACTGGGGCTACTTCATCTTACGTCGCAATCAGCGGCGAGGGGTGGTGAGACACCAGAGCTCGGTAGTGAGGGTCGTGGAGATACTGTTGCAAGGGATGCCAAAACGGGAACGAAACGGAGGCGGAGAGTTGAAGATGATAATGAAGGGACTGGTCGTGATCCGCAGCATTCAAGAGCCGAAGGAGACCCAAGTGGGAGCATGGTGCTGGATGACGATGCCGAAACGGAAATGTTGGCACGACTCAGACGCGAAGACCATGAGTATGGTCCCGATGAAGTCAAAGAAGAGCCCCTGATTGACCGACGCCCGAGTCGTCGAAAAGTTATGGCCAGTTCTAAAGGCAAGGCTGTAGCCAGCGAGCATGAGAACTACCCAAGGCAGCATACCGGCCAAGAGCCACATGAAAACACGAACGACGGAGAAGAGGAGGAGGATGAAGGAACGTATCCTTACGGTCGTGGACCCACAGATCAAGGGTCGGTGGAATTGTAAAAAATCAATGTAGCCTTATTATTGTAACATAGAATTGGATGTCGCCGCCGCGTAAGGGTTTCTAGTCGACTGATAAGGATACAAACAAAAGTAGACATCCATGAATCCATAAAAATATTTACTATATCCTCGTATTCCAACCAATAGTACGGATTGAAGACCTAAGGGTGCTCCTTGCTGCGTCGATAGCCACCACTGCAGTCTTCATGCTTTCAGTGCGACCTTCTTATCCTCCTTTTCTCTCTCGGCCCATTCCTTTTTTAGTTTCCTCCTTTGTGGGATCGCGTATACTCTTCTCCACTAGGCAGATAATCTGCATCTGCCATAACATCTGCTTTTTCGAAATGAGATCACGCTAGTGATACAGCTGACAATTAAAGAAGGGTGACGAAACTCGAGACATTGGCTTCACAACCTTCTCCCACTTTATGGCCCTTGCCTTGTTCCTGAAGGATATAAGAAGCCATGCACATTCTCTGAAGAAGGAGGGGGTTTTTTTTGAATGACGTCGGCAGGATGAACCCGCTTCAACTCACGCTGCTGGCGACCGAGCATATCAAGACCAGGAAATCAAAGGGATACATCGGTGCATACATCTCACAGACATCTGACCTTACTTTTCGTGTAGAATCTTCACATGCATCACAGCCGGCTATGACGTCGAGGTTGACTTCTCCAGGACACCCATCGGCCATATCACTGGATGCTCCTGCCTTCGCGCTGATTACTGGGAACACGAAGCGAATTTTGAACCAGGAACGCTCGAGCCATGCTTGCAGGACGATTCGCCAATGTTGCTCCAGAGGCGGGTCATATTGCTATTTGTATTCAACGTCTCTGGCTCTTGGAGGAACTGAGGGATAAGAAAAGTGATTATCCCCAGAGGGTACAGGTCCAAATGAAACTGCAAGAGACGCTCGATCTTTTTGAAGCAACATTTCCTCGTTTTCAGGGTCAAGATCTTAACAACAAGCGGTCATGACAACGGTACTGGAAGATAGATAGCTATTAGATGTGTCAAGCACCGAACAAACATGTATTAGCTGGAGACTGGTAATTGGTATGCAACACAGTGCAACAAAGCAGGACTTCGTGGTGGTACAGGTTTGAACTGGTCTTAAAACAGGGGCTCCCAAAATCATAAAGGTTCACTTGCACAAACCTCATGCAAAGCATTCAAGTCGTTGCCATGGAGGATGAAACTATCAATTGCAACGCCTATAGAAGCAATTAGATCATGCCAATGAAAGAGAACGGAGACTCATGGATTATCTACAAAATAAAAAAAGGTTGAGCGAAATCCATCCAGTATTTGTGATTTTCTATGAGATTTTGTCATACAATTCGGTATCTGCCAAGCTGTTCGATACATATAAAACGTGTGCCACTCTTTCAACAATCGTTTGGTAGGATTGTCTATGCGACTATGCATTGGGACATAGATACAGCTACCTCTTAAGGAATGGCTTTCGAAAATCAGTACAGTATCCATCGACTTCATCCATGAGCATATGCCCATTTTGAACATTTTACGACATCCTAGAGAGTTTGAGCATAAGTGAACCTATGCTCTCCATTGCCATCAGGTACTCATCCTAGGCTTGTTAAATTCCTCAATGGCAGTCGCATATATTCTGGGAGTTTGGTCAAGTTCGAGTATCGACTGATGATGCAGTCTATTTTACCAGCATTTTAGCGAAATCTCTGGACGACTTGTTCTCTCTCTTTGTCTCAAAAATGGTTCAACACACTATTAAGTACACCCAGTTTCATGACGACAGCCTCTAGGTCACTGGATACATAGGACTTTATCATACCTTTCTATTATAGAAAGGTAGAACGCGTTTGGACACCAATTGGTGGACTTTACTATGTAGGATCGTGTAGGTAATAGGTAGAACGCGCTGTCAAGGTTCAGGGCAGGAAAGTGGCAAAGAAGATGTGATCGGTCAAGAGTGCTAGGGAAGGCGATAAACAGAAATGGTTTTATTGCAGAACGGAGAACTAGACTAGACAGGACGCAACAGGGGTTTATATAGATTCTAGGTGGGACTCAGGTATCCCGTATTCATAAAGGCGCGTCTTCCATGATTGGTTAGCGATGCTGGACTTACGACTGAACAGGGGGTTGCTTGATGAGATTTTCTAGTTTACTCATTAGCAACCGCAGGTATATATACTTGCGGACAAAACTCCTTGCCACTCGCTGGGGCTCGTAGTAAGGTTGCTAGGACGGGGTCGGGGTAACAAGGCTAGAGGAGACAGGCTGGGCCTAGACGCGTAGGACGGAGTCGCTATTATGACTTTCGGTGGAATGGCAGATGGGCGATTTATTGTAGAAATCCTGCATCTGATCTTATCATCTTTTGCATTAGACAAAACCATTATGTATGGTGTGCTCTTTGCTATCAAGATAATAAAGGCAGCTCCCAGTGTAAATGCCAGCAGCAGCGCCGGTCTCATAATGCCTGCAATACCGTGTGCCGGTTTTTGTGTCAATCCACAGCGTGTTATGACCTTGCATCATCAACTTGCAGCGGCCAGGTGTGCCACAAGGCGAGTCGATCACGTCACAAACGCAGTTAGCGTAGGCGTCACACCCTTCTGCAGCCCCATCACAACAAAGTCGGTTGAGAAACGGATACTGTGGAAGTTGGATCGACGCACACAGAACCTTGCCGTTTGGTCTACAATCGCAATAGCCAGAGCACATTGCAAACTGTCCTCTGCCACAGGTCATCATCCATTCCGTCAATGCGCCTGCATTACCCATTAACGCCGTCGCAACTAGAATCAGCGAGAGGATTTTTGTCATAATTGGCACGATCTGTGTTTTAAGTACGACGGAAGATGAATGTCAATAGAGATAAATAACTAAGGGATATAATTTCAAGACAGGACAACGGCTGCTAGTTTAGCTTACTGTACCTTGATTTTGGAGGGGGATGGTTATTTGAAAGTAGATTTCAGGAAGAGGGTAGGGTTGCTCTTCCGCTCTATTTATATCACTTCTTAGCCAAACCAATATTTTGTTGTTGATGTTGAGATCAAAGTCAATGAATCACTAATCCTGCGCCTTCGTTTGTTTGTAGGTGCAAGCAGAGCATGACAACACAACAATGGGCGTTGTCAATAAGTCATGGGTTGCGTGGTTGCGTCTTATTATTCTCACGAGAATTTTGACGATTGTCCTTGATTTCGGTTTGCAGATGTCGTTCAGTGCACTGCGTTGTACCGCCACAGTACTTCGCCTTTGCTTTGCTAGACAGTCCAGCTGCACATCTCGCTCCTTGCTCGTCCCCTCGAAAGAACTTTGCAATTGGCGGGCGAGAACAAAAAATGCCTCATTGTTTGGATGTTGCCACCTTGTGAGAAAGTTCTGTGTAAATCGACTCGACATGGGATCACGATCACAGGGGCAGGAGGATATTTTCATACAATAGCCGTATTGTACTGGAAAGAACTTTTTTCTCGGGGAAGATTGAAAAAAAGAACGCGGCAAAGGCAGCGCAGAGCATGATGAATGCAAGAGGAGAGTATGACGAAGTAAAATCCAGGTGACACGATTTAAATGAGGTCATTGCCAAGTTAAAAAACAGCTTGGCGAAGTACTTAGTATTTTACCTTGAAAATTCCAACCACAAATAGGAACGTGATTTGCGCACTGGGCGCACAGTCGTTGTTTTTGGTTTTTTGAGGGACAGGAAAGGAAACTGGAAGGAGAGTGCATGCCATTGTCTCACAATAATCCGTCCAAGCGTGTTTTAGTGTTTTCTCTCCCTTCGGCACGCACTTCCGAACTGCAACTTTGGAGTTTTTCCGACAGATGACCAGCACGCTGGGGGTGGGGGCCAACGCCTCCCAGAAGCCACATCCCAGCGTGTTTCCTGCCACTGAAATTTCTGAGCAAAAAATTAATTGCTAGCCAAATGGATAATTTTTCGTGGGTGGCCAGCTCACTGGGCACTGGGCGAACGCTTTTTGAGAAACACAGAAAAGGCAACAGGAAGTAATATGCCGATGTCGCTCCAGGCGCACATCCCAGCATATTCTCGCGTTTCCCTCACCAAGTCTGAAAGGTAACTTGAAATCTCTGAGCATTTCTGAAAGAAGAAATTTCTAACCACGAGAAGGAACACGCCTTGTCGAATGGATGGTTTTCAGTGGCGAGGGATCAGCACACTGTGAAGCAGATTATAATACGTGTGAAATCAAACTGGTAGACAACGTCCAAAAAAAATTGGACCGCCACCGATGCCGACGCCTACCCTTTTTTCTATTTTTGTTTTTCTTCTTCAAATCCGAATATCTCTGCAGAGAAATTTAACGGTGAACGCGTAAATTATTTGGATGTGGCGACGGCGAGGCAAAAACTATAATTTCTCGGCAAGTAGAATTGCTTTTGCTCTAATACTTGGAACAGATGTAAACCATACTTAGGCTAACCACTGTTTAAATTTTCAGAGGAATCGATCTGCGAGTTCTAGAGTTATTTGGGAGCGAAAGGACAACGCCTTCGCAACGATCGAAAATGACAAAAACTGCGATATCTCGGCAACTAGAGCCGCTCCTGCTGTAAGACTTGGAGTGTACGTATATTTTTTGTTTACATGGCTCTTGCATGAAAGGTAACGAGAAAAATTGGAACCTCCGCGGCGCATAAGGGCGCATTCGTTATTTTTTTTTCTTTGAGCGCGGTCACTGGGGGTTTTCCGACGGGTGATCACTGCAATGGGCGCGCGGGGGGGGGGGGCAATGCCACACAGAAACCACGTGCGAGCATCACAATTATCTGTCCAAGCTCGCATATTGGTGTTTTCTCCCTTCGGCATGTACTTCCGAAAGGGCACTTGAATGTTCTGTGCACAAAAAAAATAGAGGTCATAGCAGAGTCAAGAAAACTAGAAGGGGGATGCAAGTCAATGTCGCACAGCAATCCGCCAAAGCCCACACTTTATTGTTTTCTCTCCCTCGGCGTGGGCGCATCAATGTAATCATCATTTTACATACCAACCTCCCTTCATCTTTTTACATACAGCACCAAGGGTTAATCTATTTGACAACCCGGGTTGTTCGTTTTATTCAACAACCGAACGTGTTTTCGTGCTAAGTCCATGTAAGCACTTTTTCATCCTTTTTTGAAAACCTCATTGAAGTTGGCATCAAAAGGCCAAATAGTGCTTGTTCTCGCCACCTCTTTCATGGAGCACCACTCTCACGTTGTTCAAAGCGGCTTTTAAGACGCATTTCATAGGAAATACCAGTTTTTTGTGTGTGTGGTGGTCACGAAGACTGAGTTTTGGCTGGCGATGGCATTCGGTGGTTGTTAGGGCTATAATACCCTATACCTTACTTCAACATATTCTTTTTTACGTTGTTTCCAAAAAAAAAAAAAAAAAAAAACTGAAAAAAAAGACCCCAAAAAAAAGGAATAATATAATCTCACACCCCCGTGAGCTCTATTCTCACGGGGGTCATCAACTCCTGCACTAAGTCCATGTAAACGTTCCCAATCTTTGAACGTCAATTGCGCAACAACTTTTTATGCTACTCCCTACTCTTCTTAATATATTTTTTGTGCCCGTTTCCATGCCTACTTCTCATGCATGTAGTTCACCTCTTTATTTCATCAACTTTGATGTCCAATTGCATGCAAAGAGTGCTAAATTGTCTGTTCAGTTCACCCATAGTGGACGAAAAAAAGAAGTGAACTACATGAGAAGATAGGCATGTAAACGGGCAAAAGAATATATTAAGAAGAGTAGGGAGTGAGATAAAAGGTTGTTGCGCAATTGACTTCAAAGATTGGGAACGGACTTAGTGCAGGAGTTGATGACCC